>PISX010029056.1:0-20605 GCA_004024625.1 Mellivora capensis | reverse complement strand
GAGATTATGCTGAGTGAAATAAGTCAAGCAGAGAGAGTCAATTATCATATGGTTTCACTTATTTGCGGAGCATAACAAATAACATGGAGGACATGGGGAGATGGAGAGGAGAAGGGAGTTGAGGGAAATTGGGGGGGAGATGAACCATGAGAGACTATGGACTCTGAAAAACAACCTGAGGGTTTTGAAGGGGCGGGGGATGGGAGGTTGGGGGAGCCAATTGGTGGTTATTGTGGAGGGCACGCATTGCATGGAGCACTGGGTGTGGTGTAAAACTATGAACTCTGTTACGCTGAAAAGAAATAAAAAAAAAATAAATAAAAATAAAATACTTCAACAAACATACACACACAAAAAAAATAAAATAAAATATTTTCCTTACTCACTTCACAATGCAGGTAACTTCCTAAAATGCAAGGATTAGAAACTGCAAGGTATTCCTCTTCAAAATGCCAAACAATCTAAAAATATGACCTACTGAAAATAACAGTGGTAGTCCATTTTACAAAAGATGATTTCCCAATAAAGAATTCTTCTCCCCCAATATAGAATTCTTAAGTTTCAAGCCATGAACATAGAAGGGTGAATGAAACTACAATTTCAAAAATTTTCAGTGTGTGAGAAAGCAAAAGTAGCAAATCAATATAAAAGACACAAATCAAATAAGGAGTATGCAGAGAAAAAGCCATGAAATAAAATATTCACTTTAGAAAATATTATATTCAGAAAACAGTACATTATATTCTAATATATAATAAGAGATACTGAATCTATGTTGCATGACATAGAATGTTATGACAAAAAAGAACAGAGCAGAAAAGAGTTGCAGGAAATACTAACTATGTGATTATACAAATAAAATCAATGAAAGAATTCACAAAGTTAAGAAAACTTGCAGATAATAAGAAAAAAATAAACAGGAGAGCAATTTTTAGAAAAATACATTAATGCAAGGGTTCTATATTTGGCTAATGTCTGTCCAAATGAAAAGAGCAGAGAGGGACACCTGTGTGGTTTAGATGGTTAAGCATCTGCCTTTGGATCAGGTCATGATAACATGGTACTGGGATTGAGCCCTGTGCTACTGGGCTCCACACTCAGAAAGGAGTTCCTTCTTCTTCTCCCTCTGTCCCTCCCCCAACTCGTCCACATGCTCTCTCTAAAATAAATAAATAATCTTAAAAAAAAAGGAACAGCGAAAAACATGAGTAATGAATTATTAGAAACAGAATATGCAAAAATTATGGGTACTAATGGAAGTGAACTTACAAATAAATATCCTCTGAGAGCCCAACCCAGTGAATATGGCAAAATCCACACCATGACACAGTAGTGTGTACTTCTGGAGAATAAGAAATAGAGACAATCTTAAGAGCTTTCAGAGAGAGAATGGGAGATAGGAAAAAAAAACAAAACAGGGATACCAGTGCAAAAATGTATACAAAAGCAATGATAAGGAATGTGTGAGGAATTGCAATATGAGAGAAATGCAGAAATATCTTTAAAATTCTGAATGCAGGGGAGCCTGGGTGGCTCAGTGGGTTAAGCCTCTGCCTTCAGCTCAGGTCAGGATCTCAGGGTCCTGGGATTGAGCCCCGCATCGGGCTCTCTGCTCAGTGGGGAGCCTGCTTCCCTCTCTCTTTCTGCCTGCCTCCCTGCCTACTTGTGATCTCCGTCTGTCAAATAAATGAATAAAATCTTAAATAAAATAAAATAAAATAAAATTCTGAAAGCAACTAACTGATGCTAATAGTTACCTTGTGAGTTTTAGCTGGAAACTATTCAGAAATGGAATAGAAGGGGCTTGTAGTCTCAAGGGAGATTTCCATGTTCTACATGTACATTTGCATGTCTGTATTCTGCTGTTCTTTATTTGTCTAAAGAAGTGAGATATTTTTGTATTTATGGAAATGTGTAATAAAAATATAATATCAATTCAGTGGATAGGGAGAGATAACACATTGCCATAACCCTTTTTAACATTAAAATTCAAACATATGTTTAATTTTTAAATTGAAATCATATCTGAATTTGATTTAAATGTATTCCTATTTTTAACAAGATATTTATGATTATTGTCATAAGTATATCTCACATAAATACATAAAAGTGATTTTTTAATTTACTCATTCATTGAAATCAATAATTACAGAATATACGTACAAAATCTATGTAAAGAAAAAATTATTTTTACAATTGAGAGTATGCAGAAATATACTATGAACAGATTTTTTTTGTTGTTGCTTTTTAATTATAATTAAACAATTGTTTTAGGGAGTAAATGGAGCTATATAACTATGGAAGTTCTAACCTGGAAGAGGGTGCTTTACTCACAATTCATGAAAGGAATCAAATATATTAAATGGCTTTGTATGGATTGGCAAGTTTAAGAACTTTTTTTTTTAAGGTATAGATTTCATGTGCCAAATACTTGTGGTGAAATATAACTTTTACCTTATTTATGGACACTGCAAATAATTTCCATTAAAAAAATATATTTGAACTACTACCACAGATTCTGTTTTTGCCAGTAACCTGTCTGTTTCAATTTTCCCTGCTTCAGCTCCCAAAGGAAACCGTTATTTCCATATTCTTACCTGTTTGCAACAACTCAAAACAAGTGGATAGTAAATCAGTGAGAAGAGCAATTTTACAGCAGATCAAAGATGAAACACTAGGCATGGAGTGCACTGAAAATATAGTTCAGTTGCCTTTTCTGTTTCATCTTCAGAAAGACCTATCATCACTAAAGACAACCATAATGCAGTGAAAATTGCATTTGGCTTGACATTCAAAGGACCTGGGTTACAGATCTGCCTCTCCCTGCCTGTATGAACTTGATCAACTCACTGATAATATACGCATCCTTTGCTTTTTACATAAAATTTGGATAGTATCAGATTTAACTAAATGAAGTTGTGTATATTTGACCATATTTTACATACAAGAACCCAACAGTTTCAGATGATTCATTCTTACAGAAGTTATCTCATTCTGTCGCTCTGTACACTAAATGAGAAAAATGGAGAAAAGTTTGATAAAATGCCATTTGTGAACATTAAGTTGGTGTATTTGAAAATATTGTATTTACATTTAAGCAATATCATCAGCATCACAATTTGTGTTTAAAGAGATTTTCTCCAAAGTCAAAAAAAATAAAAATGCAACCAATTAAAATTTAGTGATAATCCTGTATTAAATTATTTCTTTTAAACCTAATTCACTGTGGAAATCTTAAAACATGAAAATTTCAGTTGTATCTTACTGATGTGTAGCACAATGAAGAGGGGAGTATATAAGTGTATTAGAATCAGATCTGGGCTTAAATTCCTGTTTTGTCACTTACTAGTTTGATCCATTTTCTGATTCTGGTCTGAACCTCTTTTCTCAAAATGAGAGAAACTGGGCCACAAAATGAATAATTTTTCAAGGAAAGATTGAGGTTATTCTAATCATTCTTTGAAACCCAGTTATAAACAAAATTATCTGATATATATGTATAAGTAGTTTCATTAATTTTTGAAAGTTTCTAAATGATCATGATATTGCTCATACACTTTTTAATGTTAGGAGACAATAATATCTTACCTTTAATTAATAATAGAGTTTAATGCTCATGGTGAATTTATTTGATATTGTAGGAAAATTATATCTGGTTCTTCTACTATGTTTTTTCAATATAATTTATTTTGGAATTTGGTGGATTCACTATTGAGAGTGAGACTGTATTATTGTTATTGTTTGTATTCCACATACACAGAATTTCTCCCCAAAGATTCAGAAATTCACATTTCCTGCAGGTTTATAAAGGATCTATATGCTAGGTTAATAAAGGTTAATAATTTTAGAGACTTAAAAATGCAGAGAAAATTCAAATGTGGATATGGTATGTCTGTATGTCAACAGTCTTTCTTTCTACAATACCAGCCTCATGATTATCATGTTCTCCACAAAAATAAATAGACTTACTGAATCCTACTGTCTTTGCCCTGACTTGCTAATGTTTTCTAAAACATACACCCAGAGATGATATTGCCATTTCCAGTCTCTGACAATGAAGAGACTTAGAACATTAAAGTTCTCAGAAGGCTAGTAATGGTATTTTTTGGTATACAGAAGCTGAAAAGTCTGTGAATCTGTAAACATCTCAGGTCCCCACTGTAAGCCCTGTTCATCAATTCAGGGTCATCTTCCTGTTTTCTGTTCAACTACTAGGAGATGAAAGCATCTTCACATTTGACATTATTTCCCTTCTACTAACCCACATTTCATTGGTTTAAACACAACAGTAAAATAAACTTGTCATTTAGTAAGAGATTTACCGCTATCAGAAAGACGAGTGGCCCTAATAATGTGTGTTGATATGCTGAATAATAAAGACATTTAAAGTCTCACTGACCGTCTTTTCTTTTCTCACAGAACGTTCTTGTTGATAAAGTAACCAAAATCATAGGACACCTAAAAGAAAAAAACAATGAGATGTTCTGTATATGCGATGGCATGTATCTTTAGAGCTTTGGCCCCTAAACTGTCAGTCATTTTTTAAATTATGTATTTAGTGCCTAACTGGAAAGCAACAACTGAATACAGATTCTATTTAATTATTGACCCAATTAAATGAAAATCTAGCACTTTCAATTGTTAATAGGATGAAAGGTTACTGGTAAAGTCACTTACTGGTTAGATTTATTAGAAAAAGAGAATTTTCTGGAGCAGCTGTGGTCATTGCAATTTTTATTGGCTCTTTGCTTGTAGGACCTGGGTGTTGTTAAAGAATCAAGATATTTATATATCATCCAAAAAGCAAGTTTCTAGGAGACCAGCTCATTCTTGTTCTTCATCTTTACTTCAGTAGTACTCTGGACTAAAAACTCAGGATTATTTTCCTGGTAAAAAATATGTACTTACTAGTACAAGGAGATATAGTATAGGTTTGTCTGTGTGTACTTATGTGATGGGAGTATGTGTATGTACATATGTACAGAAAAGGTTTCAGATGTACTTTTCTGCCTATACTAGGACTACAAAAAAAAAATTCTGGGTAAATATCCCATAGTGGTCTTCATCCTCTCTAAGAACCCTAAAGTAAATAATAATAGTCTTGGGCTTTCCTTCTATCCTGTGAAATAGACTTTGGGTTGGAGATGGTGCTAGAAACATGGCCCTGAGCTACATACCATTATCTCTGGGTTAGGGTAAGATGTGGTAACAGTTAAAACAGCAAGTGAAGAGTAGTATCTTGTCTACACTAAGAAATTTGTCATCTTAAATAGAAAGGTGAATACCCACATAAAGTATAAATCGGGACAGGTGATGTGATTACAACCTCTTCCCAATTTCCATCAAATCTAAGGCATGTAATTAACACTTATAAGGCTTACATCTTAATGGCTTGAAATAAGGGAGAGGATCATTGAAAAGAATGTTATCAATGTGGCTCCTAAAAAGAATCTGAGAACTATTTCCCTAAAGTGCTCTCTGATCCAATAGCCAAATTTTTCTTTGTACATAATTTGAAAAAATGGCACTGTATTTTTTTTAAAACTGGCCCAACTCAATCTGACTTTCCAGATATCAAGGCATTCTGATTGAGAACATTCTGTACCAGAACAGAACTTTACTAATATATGATCTATTTTAAAACATGAACTTTTTTTTCAAAGATTTTATTTATTTATTTGACACACAGAAATCATAAGTAGGCAGAGAGGCAGGCAGAGAGAGAGGGGGAAGCAGTCTCCCTGCTGATCAGAGATCCCAATGTGGGGCTCGATCCCAGGACCCTGAGATCATGACCTGAGCTGAAGGAAGAGGCTTAACCCACTGAGCCACCTGGCTCCCCAACACATGAACATTTTAACACACGTACTTACTGCTATAGCTGTACTTCAGGTTAAAACCCAATTCCTTGACAAGTTTTCCTAAAAGTTTACTAATCATGTTACAACATACAATAAGCTACACAAATTAACAGTATGGCACTTTGTATCTATTCCATTGTGTTAAACATTTACTAAAAACTTCACTGCAAATTGCTGTCATACCTTTCCCTTGGAGGTTCTAAAAATTCATTTTCATTTTATTACTCATTTAAAAAACTTACCCTCAGTAAAGTGTATTTACAACATTTTGTTAGATGTCTTAAAATATTTAAGAGATACAGACCTAACTCATATTTATTAAAAATAAATTGCTCCAAAAGATATAAACAATAAGAAAAAAAATCAGGTAACAAAAAAGGGAAGATGTCCACTTTATTTCTAATTCAAAAATGTACATAAGAAAAGAAGACTGTGCCTTTACTGATATTCTTATGCAATTATGCCAGCATTAGATATATATTTTTGTCTTAGAGAGCTGTAGTTCTCTTTATATGCTCTTGATTGATATAAGTTCTTTGATACATATATAGCATGTATATTTTGTCCCATACCATGATTGTGTCCTTATTTTCTCAGTGGTATCATTTTTTTTTATCATTTTATTAGAAATAATTCCAAATGGGTTATGAAGAAAACTTACTGAGTTTGATGAGTTTTTCAAAAACTCTTAATGAAGATGTATTCACCAATAAACAATAAATATCAGCAGAACTATCATATACTGGGCAAAGAGTCAGGCTGATACCAAAAAGCAACATGCAACATAAAAAAGATCAGTGGTATCTTTTTAAGAGTAGAAAATTTTAGTTTTTTTTGTAAAATGCAACTTATCATCTTCTTTTTTAATTTTTTTTTGTAATCCATATTTGCTTAGCCTGAGATCATAATAATCTTCTTTATTTTCTACTAAAAATACCTTAGGTTTAGCTTTTACATTGAAGCCTGTGGTCCATTTTAAGGTAACCATAATGATCTGTTTGAGGAAAGGTCTGAGGTTCATTATTTTCCATATGGATACCCAATTACTTCAGTATAATTTGCTTGAAAAGCTATTATTTCCTCATGAATTAACTTGGCATGTTTGTCTAAAATCACTTGACTATATATATGGGGATCTATTTATGAATTCTTTGTTCTGTTCCATTTATCTTTATGTTAAATTTTTTTTAAGATTCATTTATTTTAGAGAGAGAGAGAGAGCGTGCGCACATACATGTGTGTGCATCATGAGTGGTCGGAGGGGCAGAGGGAGAGAATCTCAAACAGACTCCCTGCTGAGCACTGAGCCCAATCCAGGACTCAGTCTCACAATCATGACCTCTGTGAGATCATGACCTGAGCCAAAACCAAGAGTTGGACACTTAACCGACTGAGCCACTCAGCAGCCCTTATCTCTAGGTTATCTTCATGCCAATTCCACACTGTCTATATTGAATTAGTTTTAAAGTAAATCATGAGATTAGGTCATATAAGTTCTCTAATTTTCTGTCAAAATTATCTTGACTATTCTACATTCTTTACATTTTTATGTAATTTTAGAAACAACTTGCCAATTCCTATATAAGAAAGGCTGTTAGGGTCTTGGCTGTAATTGTGGTTAATCTGCAGATAATTTTCAGAGAAAACTGATATTTTTAACAGTACAAAAACATTTTGTAGTTTCCAGTGTATTAGCTTTGTGTAATTTGAATAAATTATTCAATTTATTTCTAAGAATTTTTCACTAAGGCTTGAAAATAACAAGTTTAATTTCATTTTCCAACTGTTCCTTGTTAGTATATAAAAAACCGTGTAGTTGTCTATATCTCTATTTACTTATTTATAAAGATATATATAGTCTTTTTATCATGGAATCTTTCAAACATTACTTACTATATCTAACAATTGTTCTCTAGTTTTATTAACGTTTTCCACATAGATATTTATGCTTAATTATTTTTAATTCATCCTTTTCTTATTTCATTGCACTGGCTAGGGGCACCTAGGAAAAATTAAATATATGTGGTAAGAACTGACATTATTGTCTTCTACAAAATCATATTATACTACCTGTCAATGTCCTCTGTCAAATTGAGGAAGTTTTCTTCTATTTTATTTTTCTGAGAGTATTTATCATGAGGTCTTAGTACATGTTTGGTAAAGGAATTATTGCACAGTGCGGCTAAGGGGTTGTGTACAATGAAGAGTTTCACATGCCTGCAAAGGCCTTATACATTGTCAAATGAGAGTTTAAATTTATTGTAGAGATGCTCCTAGATGTTTCTAAGGAGGAAGGAAGAAAGTGAAGCACTTCTGGAGTACTGAAGAAATGACGGGGAAATATATCAATTGGAGTACCTTTGGTTCTTAGAGTACGAACAAAAGAAAGCCTTCTGAGGAGCAAGCCAGATGCATAAAATATTTTTAGAATGGAACATTGTATATGGTGTAATTGGTAAGGATATATCCTATGAGTAGGTGACATTGACTTTTTCCCCAACAAATTTCTTATCTCAATTGTGGTACAGAAATAAAAACATGTAAAAATCAAAGAACTTTCCACGAAGGAATTTCAGGAAAAACGTGCTAGTTGGACTGAAGAAAAGATGCCTTCCTTTCACTCACTGTTAAAAGATTATCCCACATAAGTGTCCCTTACATAGGTAGAGTCCTGAATAGGAAAACAGTACAGCAATTTAACTAGATGCAGAAAAAGCATTTAACATGCAGTCACATAAAAACCCTGAGAAAACTGGTAATGAGTGTGACTTTGCTAAATATGAAAAAATAAATCTATGAAAAAATAACAGGTAATGTCATATCCGATGGTAAAGACTAAATGAATTCATTGTCCACATCAGGCCAAATTTTTCTAATTTTATCATTCCAACAAAACACCATGCAGAAGACCCTAGCCAGAGCAATAATGAAAGAAGAAGTAATATAGAAAGGAAAAAAAAAATTTTTGCACATGACAAGATTGCCTGCATAGAAAAATCCTAAATCATCTGAAAAAAAAAAAAAAAAAAGATAGTAGAACTAAAAACTGAGTAAGCAGAGATGTAGGATACAAAGTCATACATAAAAAAATTAATTATATTTATACTAGCAATGAACAATTGGAAACTAAAATTAGAATAAAACAAAACAATGAAAGCAGGGATTAATAGAGACTGTGGACTCTGAGAAAAAAACTGAGGGTTTGGCGGGGGGGGGGGTGGTGGATTGGGAGAGCCCGGTGGCAGGTATTAAGGAATGCACGTATTGCATCGAGCACTGGGTGTGGTGCATAAACAATGAATTATGGATCACTGAAAAAAAATAAAATTTTAAGAAAGAAAAAAATGAAAAAAAATACATTCACTCTGAAAAAGTTGAAATATATACATATAAATCTAATAAAATAAATGCAATATTTGTATACATAAAATCACAAACTATTGATAATAGAAGTTAAAGAAGACAAACAAATGTAAAGAAACAACATTCATAGATTTAAAGATTTAATAGTTAAGATATTACTTCTTTTAAATTTATCTGTAGATTCAATATAGTTTCATCAACAACCCAGTAGGACACTTTGAAAAACTTGACAAGTGATTGTTAAATTTTATATAGAAAAGGAAAGTACTTCAATAGCCAAAACAATTTTGAAAAAAAAAAAGAACAAAGTTGGAAGGCTCACACTATCTGATTTCAAGAATCACTATAAAGCTACTACTAAACATAGCACAGTGTAGTACAGATGAAAGGGTAGAAACATAAATCACTGAAAAAACATGAGTCTTGAAATAGAATCACTTGTTTATGGTCAACTGATTTTCCACAAAGTTATAAAGACAGCTCAATAGATGAATGCTATTTTTTTTTAAACAAATGGTGCTGAGACAATCAGATATCCATATGTGCAAAAAAGGTAAAGAAAAGGAAAAAAGAAACTTGAACCATATCTTGCATCATATGCAAAACTTTAGGTAGAAATAAATTACAGAATTAAATATAAATCCTAAAACTGTAAGACATTTAGAAGAAAGAAACTAGAAAAAAAAAATTTTGCTCTCCTGGATTTGTCAAGATATTTTGCATAAGGACACAAAAAGAATGAAGCAAAGAAAATATCCTGATAAATTAAATTTGAACAAAATTAACAGTATTGCTCTTCAAAAGACTCTTTAAGAAGATGAAAGGATAAGCTACAGATTGGGAAAAAATTTTAACAAATATTTGATATAGAAATGGTATCCATAATGCATAAATTACTCTCATAACTTAAGAAAAAAAAGAGGAAAACAATTCAATTCATAAAATGGGCAAAGACTTGGACCCTTGAAAAAGATTTACATATGGCAAATCAAGGCATGAAAAATTATGCGTCAAATTCAGCCATGAGGAAAATATATTTCAGAACCACAGAGAAATAGCAGTACATCGCTATTAGAATCAATAAAATTTACCCAAAAAAGTGACAATACCAATCATTGTCAAGAATGTGGAGCATCTGGAATTCTCAAGACTCCTTGATTAGAATGCAAATGACTGATCCACTTTGCAAAACATCTTGGTAGATTATTTAAAAATTTAAAAATGCACTTCATGTGGGTGCCTGGGTGGCTCAGTGGGTTAAAGCCTCTGCCTTCAGCTCAGGTCATGATCCCAGGGTCCTGGGATTGAGCCCGGGATTGGGCTCTCTGCTCAGCAGGGAGCCTGCCTCCCTCTCTCTCTGCCTCCCTCTGCCAACTTGTGATCTCTGTCTGTCAAATAAATAAATAAAATCATTTTTAAAAATGCACTTCATGTACAACTGACCATATTCAATAACAGAAATGAAACAGTTCACAACAAAAACCTGGCTGTGAATATTTATATCACTTTTATTCCTAATTACCAAACCTGGAAATGCCCATCAGCTGATGAATGAATAGCCATGGTACTCCTTACAATTAGATTCTACTCAGTGATACAAAGGAATGTATTAATGGTACATGTAACATGTAATGGTCCATAAATAATGCTGTCTAATTCTATTTATGTACATTCTGAAAAGGCAAACAAATGGGGATAGACTATAAATAACTGCTGAAGGCAGAGAGTGGGAGGAGAGATTAACAACAAGGAAAAGCAGTAACATTTAAATACAACTATATATGACAAAAACATTCAGTGGTAAAATTATCTCTGCTAATTTTAGTATAATATTGTGGCATGAATTACAAAATACTAGTAGAAATAAATTTTTTATTAAAAACACTGGTGGTGATACCTGAGATTTCTATCAAAGTATCAATACATGTTTTTTAAATAGATCCAAAATAGGAAAGTTAGGAAGGTTCAAGGTAAATATTATTTTATTTATATTTTGAAATGTCACTTTGCCTTCTGTGTAGTGAAGGACTAAAAAAAAACAAAAACAAAAACAAAACAGAAAAAAAACAAAACAAAACAAAAAAAAACAAATTATATACAAAAGGAGTATTTTACAGGCCAGCAAACCAATAGAACTTGGAAGAGTAGAAGAAAAAGACCAGGTGCAATATTTGTTCTCAGAGGTAGAACTGACAGAGTTTACAGGTGGCTTCTTTGTGACACCAAAGGAAAGGGTTGGATAAAGAATAAATCGAGGTTATAGCTTGAAAACTGGCATACAGTTAGAAAACTTATTTGTAGTGGTATAGCTATTGATATTTATTTTGTTTTCTTTTCTTTCTTTCTTCCCTCCCCCAGCCCCTCCGCCGCCCCCAAGGAGTAACTGAGGAATGTAGTGGGGAAGAACTGAAGAGTATTTTGACAGTTCGATTTTGGACATGGTAAATTTGAGATGTTGGTGGGAGATAAAGGTGCAAATAACAGTATGCAATAAACTGAATGAGACTCAAGTTGAAGGGAGAAGTTCGGACTGAAGATCATTATTTGAGAACAATATATAAAATAAACAGGTGTTAATTAAGACACAAACCTGTAAAAGTCAAGTTAAAGGATGTAGAAGGAAAAATAAAGGGAATTCAAGACAACCTCTGAACACTCTAAAATCTGTGTGTTTGGTAAAGTAGAGCGATCAGCCAAAGGGACAGAGAAGGAGCAGCCAAAGCCATAAGGAGAATGTTAGAAAGATATGGTGTCAAAGAATACAGGAAAGGAAAGCATCCAAAGCTTCTATAAAAAAAATCAAATAATACAACCTCAGAAAGTGACTTTCTGCCAGATCAATGAGGGCCACAAACTCTTCAGGACTTTCTTGTGAAGAGAGATTTCCAGTTCCCTTTAATCTTAATATGCTACTGTGTTCTGACCAGAGTATGGTAGAAGTAACTCTGTGCCAGTGTCTTGGCCTGAGTCTTCAGAGCCTGGAAACTTACCTTCATGGCTCTTAGACTGCTTTTCCTGGGGAAACAAGTCATCAGGAAATAATCTAACCCCCCGTGGCTACCTTTCTATGAGGAACCCTGAGGTAGCTACATGAAAGACAACATTAAGAGAGACATATTAGTGGAAATGCCTATAGAAGATTCCTAACAGCATAGAACAGCAAGAACAGCTTAGCCAGTCCATAAACACCTGAAAATATTAGTTTGATAATAAATTGCTATTTTAAGTCTCTAAGTTACTGACTTTAAAAACTTACTCACTATAGGCCGCAAATTCTCTTCATTTTAATAAGCTTTACAAAAACCACCTTTTTAATTTGTTATCCCTAATTCTGTCAGATTATTATTCTCAAATTTATTTTGTTTTATTTTCATTGACTTTACAAAGTAATATGCAGTTTCTTATTTTATAATATTATTTTCAAATTTTTAGTTTCAAGCTATATATTTTCTAAATGCTACACTGCATTTTACTTCCAACTTGTCTGTAATCTTCCTGCTGCCAAATTAGTTACCTTTTATTTTATAATCAATATTATATACAACAAATTATATCTGTATCTTTCTCACTACTGCTTTATATTCCTCTTTCATAATTAATTGTCTTTTTGTTAAACTACACACTTCACACATTTAGAAAAGGCTGGTGAATAATATAACTGGTATTTTTCAAAACTTTGCCTGCACTATTAAATGGCAGATTACCTGGATACAAAATTCAAGTTAGGACATGATATAATTTTTCCAAGGTCATTTCAATCTTCTCTGTTTTTGTTTTAATAAAAACTTCACCTGTTGATTATCCCCTTATATAATCATTATTGCTTACTTTAGTTGCTTCCATTTATCTTCTAAGTTCTAGAGTTTTAAGACCTTGTAATTAGTTATGAATATGTATATGCATTTCCTCGGGTTGAAATCACTCATTGCCTTTATTTTTTTAAAAAGTATTAATTTGGAAAAGTTCTTCAATGTTCTTTATCTTTTGTGACAAAACATTTTCAAATTTTCATTTGAAGAGCAAAGTTTTATAAATTTCACTTGTTTTTTTTTTTTTTTAAAGATTTTATTTATTTGATAAACAGAGATCACAAGTAGATAGAGAGGCAGGTAGAGAGAGAGAGAGGGGAAAGCAGGCTTCCCGCTGAGCCTGATGCGGGGCTCGATCCCAAGACCCTGAGATCATGACCTGAGCCGAAGGCAGAGGCTTAACCCACTGAGCCACCCAGGCACCCCATAAATGTCACTTGTTTTATAAATTTTCCTTTAGTTTAGCTTTGCCTAGTATCTTATCATGAATAAGTTCACATTGTTCATTTTGGCAGAAATACAGTATTTATGACATTGTGTCTTCACATAAAGAGGCTGTGCAAGATATTAGTTTGTCCATTATTGATTATGTAATTATAATTGCATACTATTAATCAAATTCCAATTTCCTGCCATTCCTTACTTTTGCATCTATGTTCTCTTATATTAAGAATTTTGGCTCCAAACATCAGTGTATTTACTCATTTGCTCAATCCTACAACACAAAAAATAAAGTCCAAACTGCTATCCTGACACCACTGTGAAAAAGAAACCCAGAATGCTAAAAATAAAGAAGTGACTTATTCTGGATGGAATCACATGTATGTTGGAAATTACCAACATTGCCTATTATATTTCTATTTGTTTAAAATTACTTAAAAAAATAAAAAATAAAATTACTTAGAACTGCACAAAATTAACATTTAAAATAAGCATAGTTTTAGGAAAGACGAAGGAAAATCTCACAGTCAGAGAGTAAACAGGAGTAGAAGTCAAACATGGTTCATACAGGTTGGAGGACTGTATCTATCCTTAGAGGTTAATTTTCTCATGGCTATAAACCCCAGAGAATCAAGGTGCTAAAAATAAGTTTGTTATATAAAACAAAGAGGAAACTTTGTTACATTTATCAAACTAGAAATACAAACTCTGCACAACTGCACAGAGACTCAGTATAAGGGCTGGTCATCTACCCCAAATTATGAGTGAATAATGGAACCATTCACTCAGAACCAAAGTTTGAACCATGTACACCATGGGATAGAGTTTAAATTCCACTACCCAATCAGGTTGAGATCCCCTAACTAAGCTGTTAATGGGTAACTTGGTCTTAAATTGCTTATATATGTAGAAAACTGACAAAAGGAAAACCAAAACATAACAAAACAAACAAAAAAAACTTTCCCACGAGGACACTTCCATAAACCAGAGCATATGTTACTCTTACAATATACTTCTGAAGATGAGTTCATTCCCATAAATACAGAATACATGAGCAAATAACTCTTACTTCGGAAGTCAGCAGTCCCAGCTCACAGGAACATTTCAGACGATGTACTAGTGTAGGAATATAATAAATTAGGATCATAGTTCACAAAACAGCAGGAAAACATATTTTTTATTGCAGACATGTGGCAGAAGCCTCACTTATCAGTTAAAGCTGAATTCAGGCCCTGTTGTGGTTATATATATTGCATAGTTATATTATCAGGAGAACAAAAACACAAAAGTTTCATATTTCAAAATATCGATTATCACATGAATTTTTGGAATATGGCTAGCATTTTGGTTAAATAAAGAATAAAAAACTTGTTTTATTTCCTAACTCTGAAAAAAAAATTATAAGAGAGCTTTTGATATCAACCCACTTAACATGTTTGGGATACACAGTATTTTAAAGGAAAGTAGATGAATTCTTTGAATGTTTATAAAAATTTTTCTGCTAAAAGAGCTTTTCTATTTCACTCTGATTTCCATATTAATATCTTAATTTGCATAAACATGCCTATCCTGTTTACTTTCTCTCATTTGTGAACACATTTGGAGCTCTTCTCAGATCCTTTCCACAGGAGCTTTATGGCAACATTTATTATCAAAAAAGAAAAAAATAATAAATGTAAAATCAGCAGGAAACCACTGTAAATTCTTAAAAATTTCTCTCTCTAAAGTCCCTTGTGAATTCCAAATATGGAACTTACTAGGGAAATATCAAAAGATTTGCTGCCCAACTGAAATGTTTTTCTATTCATTCCAATATAGAGTAAATGGTCATTCCATTTTGTGTGGCATTAAAATAAAAAACAGAGACGAGCCTTAAGAATTTCCTGAACAGATAAAAGCAGTTCAGTCAGCCACTCTGGAAAACAGCATGGAGGTTCCTCAAAAAGTTGAAAATAGAGCTACCCTATTACCCAGCAATTGCACTATTGGGTATTTACCCTAAAGATACAAATGTAGTGATCTGAAGAGGCACGTGCACCCAAATGTTTATAGCAGCAATGTCCACAATAGATGAATGGATAAAAAAGATGTGGTATATATATACAATGGAATACTACGCAGCCATCAAAAAAACCATGAAATCTTGCCATTTGCAACAATGTGGATGAAACTATAGGGTATTATGTTAAGTGAAATAAGTCAATCAGAGAAAGACAATTATCATATGATCTCACTGATATGAAGAATTTGAGAGGTAAGGTGGGCAGTCGTGGTGTTAAGGAGGAAAAAAATGAAACAAGATGGGACTGGGGAGGAAAACAAACTATAAGAGACTCAATCTCTGGAAACAAATAGAGGGTTGCTGAGAGGGTGCAGGGGGAGGGATAGGGTGACTGGGTTATGGACATTGGGGAGGGTATGTGTTATAGTGAGTCTGTGAATTCTGTAAGACTGATGATTCACAGACCTGTATCCCTGAAGCAAATAATACATTATAGGTTAATTTAAAAATAATTGGAATAAAATGAAAATTTAAAATTTTCCAATTTAACTCTAATCCTGATGTCAAAAATCACAGAGAAAATGGGAGAAACAGAGATATATTCGCAAATCATATATCTGATAAGGGTTTCATATCCAAAATATACAACTCATATAATTTAATAGCAAAAAATGCAAATTAGAAAATGGGCAAAGGATCTGAATAAACATTTTTACAAAGACATACAGATGGTCAACAGACATAATGTGCTCAGTATCAATAATCATCAGGGAAATGCAAGTTGAAATCCCAATAAGAGATCACCTCACACTTCTTAGAATTATCAAAAAGAAAAGAAATTACAAGTGTTTGTAAGGATGTGGAGAAAATGTAACCCATGTAAATCCACATACACTGTTGTTTGGACTGTAAATTTGTCCAGCCACTATGTACAACAGTACAGAGATTCTTTAAAAGATTAAAAATAGAGCTACCATATGATACAGCAATTACACTTCTAGACATTTATCTGAAGAAAATGAAAACATTAATTTGAAAAGGCAGATGCAACCCAATATTTATTGCAGCATTATTCACAATAGTTAAGATATGGGAACAACCTAAGGGTCCACTGGTGGATGAATGGATAAAGAAAATGTGGGTGTATGTACATCATAACAGAATACAACACAGCCATAAAATGAATTCTTGCCATTTGTGACAAATGGATGGACCTCGAGGGCATTTTGATAAATGAAGTGAGACAAAGGCAAATATCTCCACATATGACCTCACTTATATGTCGAATTAAAAAAAAAAAGTTTATAGATACAGAACATAGGTGGTTACCAGAGGCAAGGGGTGGGGGATACTAAAATAGATGGAGAAAATCAAAGTCATGGGTATTTAAGTTACACTAACAATAATAACAACAAAAGTAGCTTTGTTTTTGTTATTTCTTCTGGATCTTTGGAATGGTCATAGCATATTAGATTGTTCTTAATGGCTTCTCATACAGAATCTCATTCCCATTCTAGTTTTTAATTCAAGAATATAGTTTTGAGGCCTGTTGATACAGTCAATATAAAACCTGATTACATGAAACTGAGTAAGCAAAAGAATGGTTTGCAGTTTTGTATAGTATTAAGGAGAAAATAAATCTTGAATGAAAATTTACTGACGCTGTTGAATATTTGAAGATTTACTGACACTGTTGAATATTTGTTAGTTATTAACTAGCTGCATGCAAGGGAGATTCTAAAACTCCATTTTTAGATATGGAAGTACATTTTCATATTTCAAATTTTAAGAACTAAGATTTTAAAAATATACTTTTCTCAGTAAAAATGATTTGATATTTGTTACTTGAGTAACCTAAGGTCCAATATGCTAATGAGATTGCCTTCCCAGAAACCTGTCTATGGGTGTCATTACTGCATACACACAGTGGTTTCCAACCATAAAACTAATTTTCCACTTTTCAATGGTCATATTTTACAGTTTAAGTACCCCTCCTCATAACCTCTCTTTGTTTGGCTAGAACTTTTACATTTACTAGATGGTAGTCTGTCCGGTGGGAATATTGATGGAAATCATAACCTTGATGCATACCAATGAATCCATGTACACCTATTCAGCACCTAGATCAATTTCCTACAATGGAAATTATTTTCTAAATTCACTCACTAGTGATAATGCTTTTAAAGTGTAAAAACCTGGGGGTGCCTGGGTGTCTCAGTTGGTTAAGTGTTGACTCTTGATTTTGGCTCAGATCATGATCTCAGGGTTGGGAGAGTGAGCCCCGAGTTGGTCTCCGCACTGGCCATGGAGCCTGCTTAAGAATCTCTCTCTCCTCTCTGCCCCAATCCCCTCTAAAAAAAACCAAAAAAAAATAAATAAAGTGTAAAAACCTGGATGGATTTTTATTTACCTGTATTTAATTTGCCTTGTGGCACTGTACTCAAATTAAGCAAGTTAGTTCTATTCTCAAAGAAAAATGACAAAATATTTGGTAGCTTGATTTTCTAAAAAGCCACTGAGATTTTTTAAAAGCTTTTATTTATTTATTCATGAAAGGCAAAGAAAGAGAGATGCAGAAGGAGAAGCAGGCTCCCCACTGAGCAAGAAGCATGATGCAGAACTCGATCCCAGGACCCCGGGATCATGACCTGAGCCAAAGGCAGACACAACCACCTGAGCCATCCAGGCACCATTGAATGAGATTTTAAATTATCTCCTAATGCAGAATAGCTGCTAATAACAAAATGGCCAAATCAACATACTGAATAGTAATCAATTTTGAAAGGGTCATGTATATAATTCATGTGGCTGCAAACACATTCTGGGCCAATCAGTAGCAGCATTTTCATATACTTGGAAGCCATTAGTCTGGGACATTTAACTTGACCAGCACATGTGCGACAAAGGTCCATTGCACAGAGCATAATCTCTCCTACAAGTAAAATGGCCAAAAATGATCATGGAAACATTTATTATGAACAAAAGAATAAACTTGCAGAAGCCAATGTATAGGAAATTTTGGTCTGTGCATCATTGTCTGGTAGAGATCATTTCTTGCAGTGAAATGCACATCCTAGATGTTAAATCCTGAAACTTCATAATGGTGGAAGTTATTAGAAGATTTGGCAAGATTATTAGTAATAGGAATCCAGAAAATTTTTCTTGGATGGTTTTTAATTAGCACTGAGTCATCAGACTGTGACTAATGTCAGAGTTTTTTTTAAAAAAAGGGGTCTCAGAATGCTTTGCAGATCTGCAAAAGGTAAGATCTCTCCCAATTAATGGGTACTTTGGAGTAATTTTTAGGACTCTTATTAGTAGAATGCCACTGATGCTTTTTCATACGTTATGCAGATTCCCCCTTAAGTATTTCATCAACTCTCAGAGCAGATTTCTGCTCTTGTGTCAGAGTTTCATGGGGCTCCAAAGGTTTTAGCTTCCTTTTTCCCTCCCCTAAGAACTCCATTTCTCTTTCTATTGCTCCTCTACTCTGGGAATAAGAAAGATAACGAAAACCATGTTTGATCTGGAAGAATTTTAATATATCTTGAATTAAATCTACTATAAATAAGTGACATTTTCTCTTCCTATCATCAAAAGAGAGAGTCAAGAGAAGAGAAGCTAATGCAGCTAGATTTTATAAGGACTTACATTTGAGGCATGGCCCAGATACATAGGAAATAATTCAGTGGGATATGGTGGAAGTCTGGAGTCCAGTAAGTGTGAATAATATTATCAGCCACATGAAAGATACTGACAAAGAGGTGAAATCCTAGATACTCTGTCCAGGTTAGAAACAGCTGGAATTTGACTGTTTGATTTGTGGACTTATTTATAAAGCAGTCGTAAATAGAAACTCAACTCTGGAATACACAAGAGAAATAGAACAAAATATGAGATTATCAATATACAGAATTCACATGAACCTAGGGATAAAGAATACCAAGTCAAATTTATTTCATGGCTAGAAAGAGAGAGAATCAAGAACAAGAACAATAACAATGCATAAAGAAAATAGAAAAAAAAACCCTGGAGATTAACAAAAATCCTACTGTAAAATCCTAGGTCCAAAAAATTGTAACATTTAGCTAAAAACAGATACTAGCTGTCAGTTTTAACACACACGTGTGCACACACACACACACAAACACACGCACAATTTTTTAAACCAAGTATTAGAAACAATAGAGGCTTGGTCAGTGACTTCAGGAAAAGAGGAGAATACTGTATTAATAATACCTAAGAGATTCTAAAAAATAGGTATACTTGTTTCCTAGTTGTCTTAATTAGGAAAATTATGATTTCATAAATATTGATTCAAAGACCTCTGCAGAAGAAAATCACTGATAGGCTGAACACCATCTTCCCTTAAGGGGATATTGAGGATGATAAGGTAGGGAATGTTACTGAACTCTACCTATGAAAAATTATGTATCAGACAAATTACATCAAACAAGTTAGAGCAACTAAAACAAAATTGATAATAAATGTAATCGATTATCATTTTTACTTTTGAAATATAGAATAGATCTGAAGGTCCAGTGGGAAAATGAATAAAATCAGAGATATCTCTGTAAAGAAGAGGAAGAGATTTGGATATATATTATTTGATGATGTAAAGATAACACATTTCAAATGGCTTAAGTGATCACACTAATGTGATTAGTCTGTGAATATGAAAAATGAAACAGATCTAAAAGCAGAGATAAGTTTTCAGATAGAAAAATTAAAACAATAGCATAAATAGCATAACCATCAGCATAAGCAATTCTCAGAGAAAGGATTTGCAACATAGTTTACTTCATGCAGTATAATAGTAGTAGCTTTACTGTCCTTGAGAAAATAGATTTGATGAACTGCAATTTTACAGTGAAAAAAGGGGCCTCCCTCTCTAGAAATATGAGTGGCTAAATTGAAGTCAGCTTTCTTTCAGCTCCCCTTGATATACCTAATGATAATAGTATGATTGCCAGGTCTTTTTCAGCATGCATTGGAGAAGTTCTTTAATAAGATTATTGGCGCACTTGACTTTGCTGACCTTCCTGCTCAGTGGAATGACATGATCCGGGAAAAATTGAAAATCTATTAAATCTTTGATTTTCTTCTGTTATTTACATTAAACCTCTTTT
>PISX010029055.1:0-20595 GCA_004024625.1 Mellivora capensis | reverse complement strand
CTTGTAAATTTTACTATTAGGTGACGAGGTGTGGACCTATTCTTGTTGATTCTGAGGGGGGTTCTCTGCACCTCCTGGATTTTGATGCTTGTTCCCTTTGCCATATTAGGGAAATTCTCTACAATAATTCTCTCCAATATACCTTCTGCTCCCCTCTCTCTTTCTTCTTCTTCTGGAATACCAATTATTCTAATGTTGTGGGGCACCTGGGTGGCTCAGTGGTTTAAAGCCTCTGCTTCAGCTCAGGTCATGATCCCAGGGTCCTGGGTTCGAGCCCCACATCAGGCTCTCTGCTCCATGGAGAGCCTGCTTCCTCCTCTCTCTCCCTGCCTGCCTCTCTTGCATACTTGTAATCTCTGTCTGTCAAATAAATAAATAAAATCTTAAAAAAAAAAAGAATATATGAAGGAGCAAATGAAATACTAAAGGGGTGGCAAAGACCTCAGGAAAATGTGCTTTAACCAAATCAGAAGAGACACCAAATCGTGGGGGCGGGGGGGAGAAAGGGGGTAAAAAGAAGTTCAGAAAAAAAAATTAAAAAAAAAACAAAGAAAAAATATAAAAAAGAAAAAAATATATATTAGACTGGTGACTAGAACAGGGTCACCCACTTAATTTTGGGAGTACTTTGGTCTCTTCGAAGAAACTACCTCCCCAAATTTTAAAGAATGAAAAACCTATATAAGGGTAAACACAATGAAGGGATGGAATATGACTCTAAAGATGAAAGAAAATTTTTTTTTTAAATTTCTAACAAAGGAGTTGATAAGGTAAGTTGGTTGGGAGAATAAAGAAAAAGAAAGTAGAGAGAATTTGCTCAGGCTGGAGACTAGATCAAGCCCGGTGCTAGATTTAGGGTGTATTTTGATCTATTAGAAGAAGTTGTACCCCAAATTTTTTTAGAAGAAAAAACCCTATGTGTATACAAAAAATAAAGTTAGATACAATGAAGGATAAAATATGACTATAATATTGAAGGTTCAAAAAAGTTTTTTTTTTATGAAAGGTATTAAGATGAACTAGGTAAAAAATGTTAAAAGAGGAAAGGGTAAAAGTTTAAAAAAGTTAGCAGGAGAAAAAAATTTTTAAAAATTAATTAACTTTGCAAGACTAAAGATTCATGGGGAAAAAGCCATGAATTTCATACTTTGCTTTCTCCTCCTCTGGAATTCCTCTGCTCTCCTTGGTAAAGGAATTTGTGCTTGGCTGGATTTCTTGTTGATCTTCTGGGGGAGGGGCCTGTTGTAGTAATTCTCAAGTGTCTTTGCCCCACGCGGAATTGCACCGCCCTTACCAGGGGCCAGGCTAAGTAATCTGCTTGGGTTCGCTTTCCAGAGCTTTTGTTCCCTGAATGCGTTCCATAGAGTTCCGGAGGACAAGAATGAAAATGGCAACCTCCTAATATCCGGCCTGGAGGATCAAGCGCTCGGGGCCCCACTCTTCAATGCGCCCTCAGAAAAAAGCGCTCAATAACTCCCATCTCCCTGGCCTCCGGCTGTGCTCCGAGCTCACCCAGCCTGTGACCAAGCTTCTGTGTCTCTGGCACACAGCTCCGCCTGGAGTCTCCAAACCCCACAGATCCCTGAGCTCTTCCAGGTCGGGGCCTCCCTGGACTTTGTGGGGACCCCACTCACAGAGCACCGGCCTGTGCCACGGATTACGGTTCAAGGTAACCCCATGTTGAGACCGCACTCCTCGGCTCTGTCTCTGTAGCCGGCTTCCCCGCTCTAATACCTGCAAGCTCTGCGACACTCAGAGACTCCCGATCCTTCTGTGACCCTGCGGGACCTGAGGTCACATTGTCCCCGCATGGGCTTCACCCCGGTTTAGCCTCTGCAGCGATCAGTGGAGCAGACTTTTAAAAGTCCTGATTTTGTGCTCCATTGTTCCTCTGCTTGCTGGGAGCCGGCCCCTCCCCCTGCGGTCTATCTTCCCATCGCTTTGGATTCACTTCTCTGCCGTTCCTACCTTTCCGAAAGTGGTTGATTTTCTGTTTTTAGAATTGTTGCTCTTCTTCTCTTTGATCTCCTGTTGGATTTGTAGGTGTTTGGAATGTTTTGATAAGCTATCTACCTGATCTCCTGCTACCTGATGTTGTCTCAGCTGCTACTTCTCCGCCATCTTGACTCCTCCTCCAAATGGCCAAGTTTTATTCTTCTATATGTAGCTGTCCAATTTTCCCAACACCATTTATTAAAGAGACTGTCTTTTTTTCTTGATTTGTCAAGATTAATTGACCATAGAGTTGAGGGTCCATATCTGGCCTCTCTATTTTGTTCCATTGGTTTGTGTCTGTTTTTATGCCAGCACCATGCTGTCTTAGTGATCACAGCTTTGTAATATAGCTTGAAATCAGGCAATGTGATGCCCCTAGCTTTGTTTTTCTTTTTCAACATTTTTTCCTTGGTGATTCGGGTTCTTTTCTGGTTACATACAAATTTTAGCATCATGGAGCAGTTCTGTGAGCCTAGGTTGCCACCTCGGTCATTTATGTGATGGAGTAAAAAATTGCTCTTGTTTAAAATGTTGTTTCTTTGGCCTTTTCTACAGTTGTACCTATGCCTTTATCCTAGCAGATAGGCAGTATGCATAAATTCCTACCACTCACAGTTTATTCCTGGGGACTAAAGCATAATACCACCTAGATTTTCTTCTTTAAAACTCAACAACTCTGGGAGAGGAGACATATTAAAGTGTTTTGGCTAAAAACTTCTTGGCATGATTTAGCTTATCAAATTATTTTTATTCTTGGGGTGCCTGGGTGGCTCAGTTAAGCATCTGCCTTCAGCTCAGGTCATGATCCCAGGGTCCTAGGTTTGGCCTGCATCTGGCTCCCTATTCAGTGGGGAGCCTGTTTCTCCCTCTCCCTCTGTCCTTCCCCTTGCTGTCTCTCTCAAATAAGTAAAATCTTTTAAAAAATCATTTTTATTTTCTATTTTTAGGGTTCTGGATTAAAGGAAGATTCTGTTGTTATTCAATTTAAGAAACCTGATTTGGGATAGAGGATTTGGCTACCTCTGCACAGGGCTGAGTCTGGAAGTGCTGGTTTGCACAGATCCAGAATTCTCTACAAGAGCAAGACCATATTTTAGTGTGAAAGCTAATAAATATTGAGGTCCTTCAGGAATAAGGTCTAGCTAACAGTTCATGAGGCTGTAGATGTTCATGAGGCTCAAGCATGTTACTGCTTGAGAAATAAATACTTTAAGTACTTCTAAATTGGCAAGAGGCTCTTAAGTGGGTACAACTGTTGATGGACATTATTTTTATGGAATTTTTATGGAATTTTACTCCCAAATGGAAAAAAATATTTTGTTCCCAATAGGTTTGGCCATGAAACTTAAAGCAGTCCTGTCATGAGGGCAGATTTTTTTCTGCTTTTCTGCATCTCCTCTTCCTCCTCCTTTTTTCAGGATGTAATATGTAATATTCTCTCCTCTTTCCCCTCTTACTTTCTCTTGCTCCTCTACCCCTATTATACATCTTTGATTTTCCCATCCTGTCTGCTCAACATTTCAAGGATTCATAATCTACAAACTTCCAAATCACAAAGAAGTGTTTCTTAAAATGAACCATTCCATCTGTAACTGATAGGCTAAATTCTGAGTTGTGAACAACAAGGAGGTAGATGGTTGACCTTGAATAAAACACTTCACCTCTCTTGATTTCAGTTTTATTGTTCTAGAATATAGGGTGGGTGATCTTTAAATAGTCTTTTCCTTAACAGCACATTCAAAGCCTCATCTTTTTGTTAAAGACTCATTTGGAGGTGCCAGTACTCATTCTGATATGTAATAAATACCACCTCTATCCCCCTCTTTATGGGCACTCTTACCCTTCTTTATTTGCTTTGGCAAGAGAACTTCATATGGCTGCCAAAAGGTGTGTGGACATGGGAGAATTGACTTATTTGAACAGAAGTGTATTAGTGTTTTTACACATAACAAAAAAAAGGTGTAGGACATGAATTGTTGCAGAGTACACACAAAAAAAGGAAATTTGAATGTTGACTAAGAACTTGGTAAAATTGTTTACCTACATATTCAAATATTTGCCCACACCCAATTTTGTGGCTTTATGAGTGTAGTATAGCTTAACTTATGTTGTTTTTTTGGCCTACAGGCAAATACTCTGGGAATTAGTATTCATTTATCAAGTCATTAGTAATTTTTTCATAGATATATATAGAGTATGTATATATATATACATATATATATATGATATATCATATATATATGAGATAATTTGAATGTTTACTAAGAACTTGGAACTAAAATTTGAATGTTAATATATATCTGTCTATATATGTCTGTCTATCTATCTTAGCAGAACAACTAAATTGCTTCCTGTTGATTTGATAAAGAAGTGGTTATTACTGAAATTCCTGGCCAAGGTGGAGTCTGTAGACTATGGTCTCTTTACTGATCACAACTAAAACTCTGGGCAGCAGACAAAAGGCAACTGCTTGAGGACTCCTGAGAAGTAAGCTATAATATAGAAAATGGACACTGCAGTCAAAAGTTGATTAACGACCTGTAGCAAAGAGGAGTTTCATTTTTTTGTTCTTGTTTTTTCTCCTTTGACTCCTGGATTTGAACTGGAAGGCTAACATGTACAATTTGGCAGCAGATGCTGGCATAAAAAAAATAATAAAATTACTTTTTCAGAAGACCAGGAATAGGGATGCCTGATTTCCAGAGAGTGGAAATAACTTTTTTTTCTGTTTTGTTTTCCCCCTTCTGGTTCTGACTCAGGGCTAGCCTCAGACATGGCACTACACTGCCATCACTGTGATAAAGGCACTTTTTTTAAAAAAAATTTATTTATTTGTCAGAGAGAGAGGGAGAGAGAGCGAGCACAGGCAGAGGCAGAGGGAGAAGCAGGCTCCCTGCCGAGCAAGGAGCCCGATGTGGGACTCGATCCCAGGACGCTGGGATCATGACCCGAGCCGAAGGCAGCTGCTTAACCAACTGAGCCACCCAGGCATCCCGATAAAGGCACTTTTAACACCAAGAGAAGACTGAGTTCTGGGCTAAAGGAACTGAGAAAAGAACTGTCCAAAGAGTGTGAGGGAATCCCTTTATTTTTCTATGTTGTTTTCCTCTCTTCTTTGTTCTGAAAGCACCAGTTATGTGGAACCCTACAAACCACAGGAGGCTAGTGCCCCATCTGTCAAGCCAAGGGAACTAGAGAAGGTGGGTCACTGTGAACCAGAGTGTGGGAGAAATACCAGAGAGGGAAGACTGGAGGTATGAGGATCCTTTAATTCTCTGTACAAACCATTAAATCCAGGCTCACCTCCAAATTTGGTACATGTAGACCAGATGCAGAGAAACAGCAAAGACTTCAAAAAATAAACTGCCATATAAAAAAGCTGACTAGGTCCCATGTTAACTTCCAGGTCTTCACCAAGTAGACCCAAACAGTATAGTAAAGTCTTTAAAAATGAGCTAATTCTGGGAATAATATCCACAGAAGGCAAATAGACTTTGTGGTCCAAAACAGACCAGTTGATTGTCTGCTTTAAAACACACACATTCGGAATGCCCGGGTGGCTCAGTCGGTTAAGTGTCTGCCTTCGGCTCAGGTCATGATCTCAGGGTCCTGAAATTGAGCCCCACATCGGGGTTTCCACTCAGTGGAAAGCCTACTTCTCCCTCTCCCTCTCCCTCTGCCTGGCATTCCTCTTGCTATGCTCTCTCTCTCTCTCTGTGTCAAATAAATAAAATCTTTAAAAAAGAAATAAAAATAAAACACATACATTCTCCGGAGGATTTTAATAGGACCCAGTGCCTACAACGTAATATTCAAATGCTCATTTCAGAATCCAAAATTTAGATTCTATATAAGGAATCAAAACAAATGACCAAATGTAAACAAAAGCAAAACCCACAAAAATCCAGGAAACAAAAATCAACAGAATCAACAGAAGGCAACATTAAGATGACCTACATGTTGAAATTACCAGAAAAGGATTTAAAGCAGCTATAATAACCATGTTCTATGAAGTGATGATAAACACTCTTGAAATGAATAAAAAGATAGAAATTTTCAGTAGACTACAAGTTATAAAAAAGAAACAAACAAAAATTTTACAACTAAAAAACATAGTATCTGAAGATCTGAACAAAACTTTCAATCAACTTAACATAATTGATATTTACTGAAAATCTCGGGCAACAACTGCTATATACACTTTAAGTGCACATGGAATATTCACCAAGATAGATCTTATCTTGGACCATAGAACAAACCTTAAAAAATTAAATAATTGAAGTCATACAAAATATGTTCTGTCGCCATAATGAAATTATGTAAGAAATCAATAACTGAAAGATATTTAGAAAATCATCAGATGTTTGGAAATTAAATAACAGATTTCTAAATAATGGATCATAGAAGATGTCACAGGGGAAATTAGAGTGTATTTTGAATAAAGTGAAGAGGAAAAGAGAACGTTATGAAAAGTTATGAGGGGCGCCTGGGTGGCTCAGTGGGTTAAAGCCTCTGCCTTTGGCTCAGGTCATGATCCCAGGGTCCTGGGATCAAGCCCCACATCGGGCTCTCTGCTCAGTGGGGAGCCTGCTTCCCTTCCTCTCTGTCTGCCTGCCTCTCTGCCTACTTGTGATCTCTGCCTATCAGATAAATAAATAGAATCTTTAAAAAAGAAAAAGAAAAAAGAAAAGTTATGAGAGGTGAGTAAGGCAGTGCTTAGAGTGAAAAATTATAGCATTAAATGCTTATGTTAGAAAAAGGTTGGGCCACCTGGGTGGCTCAGTCAGTTAAGCATCTGCCATCGATCAGGTCATGATCTCAGAGTCCTGGGATCGAGTCCTTCATCAGGCTCCTTGCTCAGCTGGAGCCTGCTGCTGCTTCTGCCTGCTGTTACTCCTGTTCATGAGCGCTCTCTCTGTCTCTTTCTTGTTCTCTCTCTGACAAATAAATAAATAAATCTTTAAAAAAAAGAAAGGAAAAGGAAAGACCTCAGGGAAGAACCTTAGTAGTGATCTAAGCTTTCATGTCAACAAGCTAGGAAAAACATCCACACCATACAGAAAAATGGAAAAGAAGAAAAGAAATAAAACTTGCAGATAATAACATCACTGAAACTAAAACTTGGTTCTTTGTAAAGGGTAAATGTAAGGTAAGGTAACATTAATAAACCTCCACCTAAACTGATGGAGAAAAGAGAGGAGACATGTATTACCAAAGTCAGGAATGAAAGAGGAGATGGGCATTATTGGACTAACACTTGCCTCTTCCTATATCTTGCATTTATTAAAAGGGCCCCAAATTATGTTCTTTATGTTTTCTAAATATTTATCAAGGGTGGGTGATCTTATTCCACCCAATCTTAATTACATAGCTTGCACATTTATATAATGGTCAGTTACAGAAGCATATTTTTACAGGAGCACAATCAGAATTTCCTCTCAAGCAGCCTTCCCA
This sequence comes from Mellivora capensis, assembly GCA_004024625.1. NCBI lineage: Eukaryota > Metazoa > Chordata > Mammalia > Carnivora > Mustelidae > Mellivora > Mellivora capensis. The sequence continues at coordinate 13,146 of PISX010029055.1, read as the reverse complement.
GAAGCCTGTTAGATTAAATGGCCTTATCCTGTACTTTCACAGTAGCCTTCATATATATCTGTTTCATCACTTACTATGTTATACCAGATTCTCTGTTTATGTTTACATTTCATCTCCCACACTAGATTGGCAGTGCATGTATCATATTCATGAGTTTTCAAAGTGTGTTCAATAAACTGCTGCTAGGTACTGTGCTTTAAAAATTGTTTTGTTGATACATATGTTTGAGAATGATAATTAAACAGGTTTATTTACTGCAGGATCTCTCAGAAACATTCATATACTTATTTATTCAACAAATGTTTATTGAGTACCTATTATGCCAACCACCATCCTGGATCCTGGGAGAATTCCACTGGAAGACATAAAACCAAAACACTGTTCCCATAGAGCTTACATCCTCATAATAAGTAAATAAAGAGACATATGATGTGCTGAGTGGTGATAAGTGCCACAAGGATAAACAAAGCAGGTTGAGAAAATACAGAGTGATAGTCTGGCATGAGGAGATAATGGGGAGTGGTGGTAGTTATATAGAATGGTTGTCAGGGAAACCTTCTTTATTAAGATGACATTTGTGTGTTATATGCAACTAATGAATCATTGAACACTACCTCAAAAACTAATGATCTACTATATGTTGGATAACTGAAAGTAATAATAATAATAATAATACAAAAGAAATCTGGAAGAGGTGAGGAAGTGAGCCACACAAATAGCTGGAGAAGAAATATTTAAGGGAAGAGTAAATACAAAAGCTGATATGAGTATGCCTGGTGTGTTACAGAAATGACAAAGAATCTGGTATGCCAGGAGTGGATTAATCTAGGAGAAAAGTGATAGGAAAAGAGATAAAAGAGATGGGGTAGAGATAGGAGGAGGGCCGAGGGAGCAGAAAAACTGACCATCTATGGTAGATCACATGAAGGTCATCCTTGGAACATTGGCTTTTATGCTGAGTTAAGATATGGACAGACTGGTGGTGCATGGGCAGAGGAGTGACATAACTTGGGCTGTTGACAGGAGACTGAAGAGGAGAAGGTCAGAAGTACAGGAACAAGGCTGGTGTAACAATTTAGAAGCCAGTTGGTGACAGCCTGAACCAAAGTGATAGTGGTACAGATAGCAAGAGGGTGACAAATTTATTTTTAATTAGACCCAGCAAGGATTTCTTGATGGATTGGTTATGGGTCTAAGAGAAAGGGAGGAGTCAAGTATGAATATGAAGATTTTACTTAGCTCAAGCAACTGATAGAATAATGTTTCCATTTACTGAGATGGAGATAACTGTGGGAGGCAAAGGTTGTGGGAGAAAAGGAAGTCTTGATGAAGTTGGGGCACCATTGATGTGGGCACAACATGCATTGTGAATATCTGAGAAGGAATATAGTAGGCTGCACTTCTTAAATTTATCCCATTATAGAACCTGTGCTTTATCTTACAGAGCTAGTGTTTCACAGCACATACCTTGGAAATAAACATAATGGAACTGAATTAAACCAGAAGATGGTATAAAGAGAACACATCTGAGGAATATGCCATCACCAGTCAGTTTAATAATTACCAACATCCAAATGTGCTGTGGTTTTCAGAAAGACCCTGGATGGCCGGGGAAGAATTAAAACATTATTTTTCACTTTGATAAATTATAAAATGGTAAATATTATAATGTAATATGACTAATTTTTAGACCAAATATGAGAACTTCTACATTCAAAAGAATACTACCTCTTTTGAAGTAGTCCCTTCAAATAGCTAAATACTTTTTCTAATGATATTACAGTTGGTCAAAATATATTTGAAATCCCACTTAGACTATCCTTCATAGACATAGTGCTTTGAGAATCCTTAGAGATGGCAAAATATCTTTTGAGGTTGGATTTTAATTTCTAAACCTGCCAAAAGTCATTCAGAGTCAAGCCAGATATAAATGGATGAATAAATTGAGAAATATTTTACTGTTAAATGTGAGTTTGGTTTGCAAGATTGAATTTCCCAATGGCTTTGAGAGACATTCCAAAGAAGGAATTCAAAAATATTTTTGAACAGTGGTAATATCCCTGGAATAATTACATTTCTTCCATGGCATCTGCCTTCATTTAGATATATAAGCTTTGCTGCTGAAATCTCTACATTATAGTCACATGTTCAAAGTGAAACAAATGATTCTAATTAACTTAAAAATGAGGGAAAATGGTAGAGAGGTGAAATTGGATTCCCACATGCTGATTCTCATCACCCAACCCCTCTCCCTTTCCCTTTATATTCTTGGTCTGCAGTTTTGTACACAGAAATGCTATAAGACAAAACTATCTTGACAGTTGTAAGTTAGGTGTTAGTTAGTTCTGTCCTGATAGTCTAGATGAGAGAAAGAAAGGGATGAAGATTCTTGTAGATGAGGGTAGAAAAAGTGAGTTTGTCTCTAAGATCTATTTTAGACTAAGAAATTAATACACCAAATGGGCCTGGCCTGATGCCCAATGTTTACTGTTTTCCAATTGGGTGAAAACATGTCTGTGAAGTTTTGGTGGTGAGCCAGCTGCTCTGTTGATTAAAATGCTCTCAGTAGAATTCTGTGCAGAATTGATCACTCTGTTTTTGCCTGCTGGGAAATGAGAACTGCCATGCCTTCTTAAGCTGAATGAAAAAATTATTCCATTTCAGCAAAACTCTCTCAAATCCAAGGTTTCCAAATTTTTCAAAGTTGAAGGGCCTTTCTGGATTGCATCCCATGCCACAGAACCCCAGCCTAGGCTTCATGGGAAATGTTTTGGCCAAACCAGGAAATAATAAAGTAGATTCCAATTAAATACTACTGTTTCAACCTAGGGATCTACTGACCACGTAGAGATGCTTCATATGCACAAGAGAAAAAAATTATGACTATACATGTATCTCTGTCAAGAAGAGGGAAGTGATTTGTTATCACTGCAATAGACACTTTTTCTGGATATGGATACGAATTTACCTTCCCTGATCACGATGTTTCTGCCAATAGCACTATTTGTGGACTTATAAAAATCTTCCGTCACCATTATGGTATCCCATATAACATTTCTTTTCACCAGGGAACTTGTTTTACAGCAAAGGAAGTAAGGGGTTTATAAAAGGCTAATTGTTTCCTCCTCTGCTCCCCCCTCAAGCAAGGAAATATTTACAAGTGATTGGTGAGCAGCAGTAAAATTAATAAGGAATCATATTCGTGTAGCCCAAAAAACTCACAAGTCTTTATTATAACGTAAGGAGTTCTTTAAGTATATCAGTGAAAATGGAATAAAGATTGATATCCCTGCTTGCATTTAGTGAGACTCAAGTACAGAAAAATGAAATAACCCTGACCAAGATAATTCACCTGACATTGTTGAACTTGAATCACTTCACTTCCTCTCACTTCTAACACACTCACCTCCCATATTTGTCATTTCCTTTCCTTCCCTGTCTCCCTCCCCCACTCCCTCCCTTCCTCTTCCTCTTCTCTCCTCCACTTTATGATTTCTCCTTCATCTACCCTTAAATAGAGAGATTCCTTAATGTTCTGTCCAGGTTTCCCTAAACTGATTGATTGCTTTCACTGTCATGGTTTCAAACCCCTCTTATAAAGCCTTCCAAATTTCCAGACTTACTATTTAAAGATTTTTTTTTCATTTGAGAGAGAGAGAGGGAGAGAGTGCAAGGAAGAGCCGAAGCAGGGGTGAGGGTCAGAGGGAGAGGGAGAAGCAGGTTTCCTGCTGAGCAGGGTGCCTGATGTGGAGCTCCATCCCAGGACCGTGAGAACGTGACCTGAGCTGAAGGCAGATGCTTAACCGACTGATTTCTTATCAAAGCTCACTTCTTCCTTCTAAGGTCAAATACTTTTAAATGTTTTCCTGGTATATTACAGAGGCCCCTCAAACTCAGTGTATCAAATATATTTATATTGTGTCCCATAAAATCTCTTTCTTTTCATGGTTCACTCTCTCAGCCTCATCTTCTGTAGTGGGTGTTTCAGTGCCCACCATGTCCCTGAGCTTTACTCTTAGGTGCTTAAACCAACTTAGTCTCCTAGTATCTGCAGCTCTGTGCTTAGGTACTTTACACAGAAACCTGGCAAGTGTTTCCTTCATGAGCTATCAGGCTAGAAATGAGTGAACAGCCTGAACCAGTGACTGAGTTGTATGTTTCATCCCATTTCCTGGATTTCTTATTTTCTTCCCCACCATAGGATTATGCTCCAGTCTCCTATGATGGAAGTTGCTTTCACAATGCATTCTTTCTTTCTTTTTTTTTTTTTTTAAAGATTTTATTTATTTATTTGAAAGACAGAGATCACAAGTAGGCAGAGAGGCAGGCAGAGAGAGAGGTGGAAGCAGGCTCCCTACTAAGCAGAGAGCCCTATGCGGGGCTCGATCCCAGGACCGTGGGATCATGACCTGAGCAGAAGGCAGAGGCTTTAACCCACTGAGCCACCCAAGCACCCTGAAAATACATTCTTTCTTAGGTGCCTTCTCTTCTTTGTATCACCTCCCCAGTCCCACACCAGTGTTCCTTCCACCTCCAAATAAAATATTTGCTTTTTTAAAAATTGAGATATAATTGACATATATCTTTATTAGTTATATATGGCATTTTTCCAAAACCCCAGACATATAATAATTTCAGGTGTACAGCATAATGATTCAACATATGTATATATCATAAAGTGATCACTACAGTAAGTCTAGCTACCATCCATCACCACACATAGTTACACATTTTTCCTTGTAATGAAAACGTTTAAGATCTCTATTAGCAACTTTCAAATATACAATACAGTATTATTAACCATGCAGTATAATCATTTGCTTTTGAATCCACATATCTGTGTCTGCTTCTGGGGAAATTCAAAGTAAGACTGTAGATGCCAAGATCCTAAGGAGCAGATTCTCATGGTGGTACTTATTAATTGGCTTTATGAATACAAAGCAGTTTAATTTCAGGAATTCAAAAATCCATTCTTGTATAATAATTAAAACTCTAAACTCAACTTGGAGGTAATGCTCCTTTTCTCCCATGGTTTGGGCCAGCAATTGGGAAGGGAGCTGAGATGGCTTCTCTATATCTGTGCTTTGAAATTGTCCTTCCCCAGGTCCATTGCTGGAGTTTTTCAAGGAGGGTGGGGGCAGGGAAGGACTTCTTTCCTGGGACTCTCATGATTTGAGGTGGCACTCTCTGGATTTGGTGGGTGTCAAAGCTGACTCTCCATGGTCTTCATAGATCTTCATAACTGACTCTCTTGTAATGTATTTGTGGGTTCTTCAGAGACACCTCATACCTGGTAATTTTTTTCACCTGAAGTTCCATGAATGTAAGGGAACTGATCTCTCTCCAAACTGGCCAGCCCCACCCCTTCAACCCTCAGATTTCTGTGTCTGCTGGTTTCCTCCTGCTTCCTTCTATCGAGGCAAACTTGCTTCTAGCAGGGAGCTCTCTTGGTCTTGATTCTCTTAAGGCAGGCTCCAAGTGGACTATAATCTGGTACCCGGTAGACATTCTTGCATCCTTTGCTCTCACAGACTCTTGGAGTGCAGACCCCTTCCAATTTGGCCACTTGTCCTCACTCTTCAGGTGAGCAGTTTCCAGTCGCTGCCTCTGGCCTTGGAAGTTTCTTGGGTGTAGATTTCCACTGACCTCCTAGGCTCAGGTTCCCCACAGTTCTTTTTGAAGTCTTTGTCATCCTTTCCTAGAGAAGTGGAGTGTTTACAACATACCAGCACTTCACCCCAAGAAAACCTTGTCCTGGACCTCTTTACCCTTAACCTTTTGATACCCTTGAAGTACACACTGGAATAAGAATTTCAAAACACTTCCTTTGCAGAGGTGAGCTGCCAGTTCCCTTTGGCAAGTGGGGGCCAACTGCTACCTACTCTTTTGTTCCCCCACCTTTTGAGACCGCACACCAAAATTGTGACAGAAGAGTTCCTTATTGATATTAGTTTTTATTCATTTACACTGATATTCTTTCACCAGTTGTTTATTAAACACCTGCTCTTTGTACCATGAGCTACTAGTGATACAAGAATCAAAAAGACAGGGTCTCTGATCCAGAGAAGTCCAGAATTGAACAAATTATGCCTTGAAGACAGACAGGGAAGGATCCCTTTCCTAAAGTTTCTAGTATACGGCTGGGGAAAGGCTGTCCAAAGAGGGGACCTGCTCTGTGTGCTTGCCATCTGCCCAGAATAGCCCCCTTTTTGGAGCTACCATCCTTTGTTCTGTGTTCCTTCTCAGGACATCCCAAGTAAAATCCCAAGGCGATCGATTGCCTCGGTAGTTACCCTGTTTAACATCTCATGTGCTGTTATGTAGTTAGAACTGATAATTCCTGGGGTGCCTGGGTGGCTCAATGGGTTAAGACTCTGCCTTTGGCTCTGGTCATGATCTCAGGGTCGTGGGATCAAGCCTCTCTGCTCAGCAGGGAGCCCGCTTCCCCCTCTCTCTTTTTCCCCCTCTCTCTCTCTGTCTGCCTCTCTGCCTACTTATGATCACTCTCTGTCCATGAAATAAATAAACAAAATCTTAAAACAAAACAAAACAAAATTGATAATTCCTGTGTACCTAATGCAGTTCTCTTCACCTTTGAGGATAGGGAGCATGAGAACAGTACTTTTAAAATGCTCCCCAAGTGATTCTACACTTGTTAATGAAACACACATCCTTCTAATCAAACTGCTGCTCGAGAAATTTAATCTAGCTTCTGTAATTGTTGGGAGAAATATCAATTATGTAAATCCAAAGAGATGATACAATATGTATTTGAGCCAACATTACCTCATTGTTACTTTGTGGGGTCCATTGCCTACATCCTCACTCTTTATGTATCTTCCATCAGTCCAAAGATAGAAATACCTGATTCTGCAAATGTCCTTCTTTCCTATAGAGGGAAAAAGAAGTATAAGACCAGTCCTATTCACAAAGAAATGAGAAATTGCACTAAAAATCAATACTCTTTTAAAGACCTGGAGCATCATTATTGCTTTCTCAGACAAAATTACCAGTAAAGCTTCTACATTACATTTTTATTGCAGAGTGAATTTGCTGAAAGGACTTTATGGTGAAAAATTATATTCAAGCTTAAAGTATGAAACTTGCTTAAGAGTGGCATCATGGGATTATGGAATCTTTTTGTTAGCATGCTCACTCATAATTCTAATTTCTCCAGATGCTATTTTCATATGACCTTGAAGGTCAATCAAGTGTCAACAAACTCAGAACTCATGAGTGTTTTCTACAACCAAGTTAAGACAAGTGCCTGATGCTATCTATTGCGCTGTTCTTTTATAGCTTTTTATAATGTTTCTAATATATGTTGCTCTGTTATTGTATTTATATGTATAAATACCTCATGCATGCTCATATACATTCATTTACTTATTCACCAAGCATTTATGGAATGTTTGTATTAGAGATGCAGGAGTGGAAAGCACTGTCCGTGCCCTTCCTTGTGCTCTGATACCCCTTTACACTCACCACCATCATAGCCGCATCCACTGGACTATCTGAGTGGATTGATTTGACTCCCAGGTAATCTTGTCTTGTGCCTCTTTGAAGTCTGACTTCTAAAATTTGTGGCCCAAGGCAAGAATACAAATGGAAGCCTATATACTATGCACCTAAATATTTAAAGGTTCTATATTGAGCTATTACACCTTTAAATAAAATATGCTCTCTCCTCTTGCCTTGCATATATACCTTCATATCAGTTAAATTGAAAAATACATGTAAAGCCATGGTTTCCATATGATTGAAAGACAATAGGTATCAAGGATGACTTGGAAAGGAGCACCTGGGTGGCTCAGTGGGTTAAAGCCTTTGCCTTTGGCTGAGGTCATGATCCCAGAGTTCTGGGATGGAGCCTGGAGCCCCACATCAGGCTCCTTGCTCGGCAGGGAGCTTGCTTCCCTCTGTCTCTCTCTACCTGCCTCTCTGCCTACTTGTGATTTCTGTCTTCAAATAAACAAATAAAATATTTTTTTTAAAAAAAGATGACTTGGATTAATTATTTTTTGCATATCTCTGCAAAAATTTTATATATATAGTATTCCACTAAATTGACATTTCTTGCCTTCATTTTAGCATATTCACTGATTATATTGTAGTCAGAATTTTTAGATAATTTGTGTTCTATTGAAGGTAATGATCCCAAGGAATAAAAACTGAGAGTAATCAAATAAATTTTAAAATATGAAGTTTAATTTGTTTTGAAATTTTAGTTTTGTAACATTAAATGTTTTAAATAAACCATTTGCAATTTTTGTTTTCAAGATCCATCTAATAGTAGCCAATATCCAATAGTAGCCAATATCCAATATAAAGAATTAGTATACAGTTCCATATATATTACATTTAGTTTCACAGAAATGCTAATTTGAAAGCAATATAAACTGTTTGATATTATGAAATGCTTCTTGACTCCCATATTCAGTTCTTGCAAATATTATGCTAATTAATGTGGCAGGGGAGTGCAGCCATTGACAGTTCTTTTCTGTCAGGCTCTCAGTAAATCCCCTCCTTCACTCCTGTTTTCAACCCCCTTTTTATTTTAAGCCTTCACATCCGCTGAATCCGAGGCTGGAGCTTCCCTGAGCATCCTCCTCCATCAAAACCCCTACAAGAATATTCATGGATAAAGCATTCTCCACCCTGTTCTACCAACCAGTCTCCTTTCTTTCAGAAATTTGGAATCCCTAAACCATTCATGGCTCCCCCTTAGTCTTTTTATTACTATGACTTTATTCTTTTTTTATTCTTTTGTTATCATCTTAAGTAGACTGGGGGGTGGGCAAGGAGGTTAATAAATGCATGTATTCAGTTGCATAACAGCAATTTTTATAACTGGTTAAAAGAAAAAAGATAATAGGAAGAGGATTTAAAAATCTTCGTCATCCCAATAAAACCCATAATCACAATATTGTATTCACTAGTGGAGCCCAATGTGCTATATAGATAAAAACTCTTCTTTTTAAAATATATTTAAGGTGACAATATTAGAGGGATATGTGTAGGGATCTGCCTTTGTGTACAGATCATGAATATATAGACACATTCTCTTGTTCCTACTTGTGATCAGAAGCACACTCAGGGTTAGAACAGCAGTGAAGGGGAAGGACACTATTGGTGGCTATAAGAGACTAGGGCTTGTTGTTCACCTAATGATCACACCAGTTACCCGAGCCTCAGAGGCACTAGTCTCTCACAAACTGAGCTCATTAATTATAGTCGTTGGGCAGAGCACTGTGGAGTAAGAAAGTGGAGCAGGTTGATTCCTCTCCTCTTGAAATAAATTTTAGTTTCTGTTTTTTTTTTTTTATTGTGGTAAAATACACTTAAGATTTCTGTCTGAACCAGTTTTAAGTTCAGTGAAATTAAGTATATTCATATTGTTGTGCTATATCACCACCACCCATCTCTAGAGCTCTTATCATGTTGCAAAAATTTAAATTTTATACCCATTAAGCAACGACTTCCTCACCCCCCAGCCTATACAATCGCTATCCTACTTTCTGTCTCTATGATTTTGACTGCTCTAAGTCCTTCATGTAAATGGAATCATACAGTATTTGTCTTTTTTGACTGGCTTATTTCGCCTACTATAATATCCTCAAGGGTCATCCGTGTTGTAGCATATGTCAGAATTCCCTTTATTTTTGAGGCTGATAATATTCTGTCATATGTCAAATGTCATACCACATTTTACTAATTCATACATTCATTGATAGGTATTGGGTTGCTTCTATGTTTCTGTTATTGTGAATAATACTGAAAGGAACATTATGTACAAATATCTTTTTTTTTTTAAGATTTTATTGAGAGAGGGAGAGAGACAGAGTGAGAGAGCTTGAGAGGGGAGGTCAGAGGGAGAAGCACACTCCCCCTGATCCCCCTTAAATATATTTTAAAAAGAGGAGTTTTTATTTATATAGCACATTGGGCTCCACTAGTGAATACTTTGTTGTGATTATGGGTTTTATTGGGATGATAAAGATTTTTTTTAAAGATTTTATTTATTTATTTGAGCGACAGAGATCACAAGTAGGCAGAGAAGCAGGCAGAGAGAGAGGAGGAATCAGGCTCCCCGCTGAGCAGAGAGCCCGATGCGGGGGTCATGATCCCAGAGTCCTGAGCCACCCAGGTGCCCCATGATAAAGATTTTTAAATCCTCTTCCTATTATCTTTTTTCTTTTAACCAGTTATAAAAATTGCTGTTTTGCAACTGAATGGAGCTGGGAGCCTGATGTGGGACTGGATCCCAGAACTCCAGGATCATGACCTGAGCTGAAGGCAGTCACTTAACTAACTGAGCCACCCAGGCACCCTGCAAATATCTTATTGAGATGCTGCTTTCATTTCTTTTGAGTATATACCCAGAAGTGAAATTGCTGGATCACATGGTAATTCTGCTTTTAATTTTTCGAGGAACTGATCTATGGTTTTCTATAATGGCTGTACCATTTTATGTTCCCAACAAGAGTGTACATGAGTCCTAATTTTTCTTTATCTTTGCTAACACTTGTAAATATCTGTTTTTGTTTAATTGAACCATCCTTGTATCCCTGGAATAAATCCCATTTGATCATGGTGAATGATTTTTCATAATGTATTGTTGGATTTGCTAATATTTTGTTGATGATTTTTGCATCTATGTTTGTCAGATATATTGACCTCTGGTTTTCTTTTTGTTGTTGTGTCTTTATCTGGTTTTGGTATCGGGGTAATGCTGGACTCATAGAATGAATTTGGAAGCTTCCCTTCCTCTTCTATTTTTTGGAATAGTTTGAGAAGGATAGGTATTAACGCTTCTTTAAATGTTTGGTAGAGGGGCGCCTGGGTGGTTCAGTGGGTTAAAACCTCTGCCTTCAGCTCAGGTCATGATCCCAGGATCCTGGGATCGAGCCCCGCATTGGGCTCTCTGCTCAGCAGGGAGCCTTCTTCCTCATCTCTCTCGCCTGCCTCTCTGCCTACTTGTGATCTCTCTCTGTCAGACAAATAAATAAATAAAATCTTAAAAAAATATGTTTGGTAGAATTCACCTGTGAGAGCATCTGGTTCTGGATTTTTGTTTGTTGGAGTTTTTTAATTACTGGTTTAATTTCACTGCTTGTCATCAGTCTGTTCAAATTTTCTATTCCTTCATGATTCATTTTTTTTAAGATTTTATTTATTTCTCACACACACACACACACACACACACACACACACACACACACACTACAAGCAGGGGAAGCAGAAGGCCAAGGGAGAGGGAGAAGAAGGGTCCCACTGATCAAGGAGCTTGATGTGGGGCTCGATCCTGGGCCCCCGGCATCATGACCTGAGCTGAAGGCAGTCACTTAACTGACTGAGCCACCAGGTCCCCCTTTGTTTTTGTTTCGATAGTAGTCATCCTAATGGGTATGAGGTAGTCTTCCTGGTATAATTTTAACACATTTATTCTGGACTGACTTTCTGGATTCTGCCTACTATTGTATTGTTGCTAGGGATACAGGAAGAACGAATACTTGAGCTTTTCAAGTGCGGGAAGATTATCTTCAATTTTCCAGAGAAACAAGAAAAATCTGTTACCTAGCATAGCTTTACTTGACTGTTAAAAATGCTCACATATAAAGGCAAAAGATTAGCATTTCCATATTAAATCCTTTCCAGATTGTCAGCTTCATGGAGCAGTCAAAAAAAAAAAAAAAAAAGAAAAAAAAAAGGCCAACATTGAGGCTATATTGAGATTCTGAACACAACATGCAGCTATGGAAGCCAAGTCCCCATTACAGCTACACTCAGTCTGACTTCCTGAAGCCAAGTATTTTTTGACATTATTGATTACCTGCCTTCAATACAAATTATGGGGGAAACTATAGTTAAGAAGGAAGCTTTTCCAGTCTATAGCTAACTAACTGAACTATGTGTTGTTTTATGTGATCCAATGCTAAGTATCCTCTAGGTTAGTTACGGTTTAGACTTATGCTTTGACTTTCTTTTGAATATTTCATTAAATCTAATAAATTCATCTAGAGTGAGAAATAAGTAAACTAAGGTTTCGTCTGGGGAATCACATTTTCTCCAGCCCCGAAATGAAGATGTCCATATGTTTTTGCTATTTGCTATCCTACTACATTATATGGTGGGTGGGAAAAGCACACAGTCCAAAGATCCAAGTTTAGGCCCTGGACTTTGGTATTTCCTAGCACCTCACTTTCTGCAAGTTTCTGAAATTCTTTAGAAATATATGTATGGGGGCACCTGGATGTCTCAGTGGGTTAAGCCTCTGCCTTCAGCTCAGGTCATGATCTCAGGGTCCTGGGATTGAGTCCCTCATTGGGCTCTCTGCTCAGTGGGGATCTTCCCCCTCTCTCTTTTCCTGCCTCTCTGCCTACTTGTGATCTCTCTGTCAAATATATGAAATCCTTAAAAAAAAAGATATATATATGTATGTATTTCACAGTTAACATGATTATGAAGACAAATGAATAAGGTGCATGTATTATGATTAATTTCATTTTTTATTTTTATTTTTTAAAAGAACTTATTTATTTGACAGAGACTCAGTGAGAGAGGGAACACAAGCAGGGTGAGTGGGAGAGGGAGAAGCAGGTTTTCCGCTGAGCAGGGAGCCTGATGGGTGGCTCAATCCCAGGACCCTGGGACCATGACCTGAGTAGAAGGCAGACATTTAACGACTTGAGCCATCCAGGTGCCCCCAATTTAATTTTTTAAAAAATGTATCCTTTTTGGTGAGCCTCTAGTTATTCAAGTGACCAAAAAGGTCATGTTTCTTCAAATAAACCCACTCTTTGATGCTCCTTTCCTCACACGATAGAACATTCTTTCATTCAGAAATTACTAACGGCACATGAACTATGTGCTAGGTACTGTTCTAGATACTTGAGATACATAGTAAACAAGGATCTCTACCCTATAGGATCTCTCTAGCAGGAGGAAAATGACAACAAGCAATAGATATAATAAGTAAAGTACTTAGCATGTCAGAATGTCCCAAGTGCTAGGGGCAGGGGGGATTAAAAATATAGAGTAAGAAGCATTAGGAGGATGGGGATGGGGACAGGGGTGGTTGAAAGTTTAAATCAGGTGGCGGAGTAGGCATCATTGAAATGAAATTTGATGAAAGTCTTAAAGGAG
>PISX010029054.1:0-20612 GCA_004024625.1 Mellivora capensis | reverse complement strand
GTAAAATTTGAGGAAAAAAATCAAGTTATTTTCATTTAGAAAACACTGTTATGAACACAAAATTTTCTCATCTCTTTCTTGAGGATACTTATTAATTCTTTTAAATGTAACAATTTGTGTCTGGTCAAAAGCTTAGAAATATATGTTTATTTATAGCTATCCAGTCATTTTCAGTGGAAAATGGTAACTAAACACAAAGAGTAACAGAAAGGAATTTCTATTTTTGCTTCAGCTTATTTTAATTTATAGGTGTATTCTGGTACGTGGTCAGAAATCCTCAATCTAGAAGCTATCTCACTGCCATGGTATTAGTTTCCTAGAGTTGCTATAACAAAATACCACAAACTGGGTGGTTTAAACATGGACATTTACTGTCTCACAGTTTTGGAGCCAAGACACCAAGATCAAGGCATACACAGGGTTGGTTTCTTCTAAGCTCTGTGAGGGAAGGATTTATTTCAATCCTCTCCCCTTGGCTTATCAGTGATCAATTTCATGTTCACATGGTGTTTCCCTTTATGCAAGTCTATCTCCAAATTTCTTTTTTAAGAATATCAGTCATTGTAGATTTAAGGCTACCTAGTTATCTCCTTTTAACTTGGTAAAAACCCTATCTTCAAATAAGGTCATATCCTGATGTACTAGTGGTTGTGATCTTCAGCATATGAATTTGGGTGGAGGGAACAATTCAGCCCATGACAACCATAAATTTAGGTAGTTACAAGTGTGAGTGTCAGAACATATATAAGAAGCAGGAACACTTATAAGCCATCTTTCCATCTCTTGTGTTAGAAGAGAGTCTTTCCATCCAGGGCAGAAAACTGGCAGCCTTCTTGGTTTTTCACTAGCACAAAGTGGTTACACGACCTGCTTCTCTGGCTTCCTGAAGTTAATGCATTATAAGTTGTGTATGCTGTCTGCTATCCAGAAATGGAAGGTAATTTTCAAAGTGTGCTTTGTGCAAATTCAAGATTTCTAAGTCTACTCTTGAGACAAATGAGCCACTGAAGGTTTACCTGAGAACTCCCTATACCAATCAAATACTTTGATGTTTGCTGTATTAACCACTGGCAGGGAGCTGGCCACAGACTTACATTTTAATTTTATTCCTTGAAATTTATCAAAGTGAATAGTGAAAACATGTCTTTGAATTTTGATTCTATATTTATTGAAAAATACTACTGACCATTTTCTGAATTTGGTAATTAGGACTAGCACTCTCTCAATACCCAATTTGTTTTTCCTTCTCTGATTTATAAAAATTATTTAACTGAAAATGTTGTCTTTTTTGCCTCAGTTGATTGTTAGAATTTATGCTGTCGAGATAATTATAGTGACTTTTTACGTTGGGCATATCTGTTTTTCTCCTCTTAAATGTATTATTATCTTAAAAAACAAACAAACATATAATCAGTGTGTGTGGGAGTTGTGCCCCTTCTTTGGCAACTTTCTCTCTAAAATGTTTTGGAAATACATGGAGGGGATGCATGGTTAATAACTTGAAAATTAATTGCACAAGAAAAAAAAACAAATTCCTTCATTTTGTTTGCATTGTCTATTCACCTACAGCCACACCTATGATAACACAATTACTCTCAATAACTAAGGGGAATTAAGCTAAAATATTATCTATCCACTGGCATAATGGTTCTTAGAACCTATAAATGTCTGTTATTCCAACTGCATCACATGATTGATAGACAAGTAGTAAATGGTTTAAGCAAATATAAAAACTGAAATATTACAGGAATCCAAACTCCTGCTCCTGAGCTGTTCAAAACTACCTGTTGTCTTAGCAACACATGATTTATTAAGGACAATTAACATTATGTTTGCTAAGGTATTTTCAGTAAATTTATGGGTAAGTTCACAGTTACCCAGTGCCTGAACATTTGTCCAAATCCCCAGAGCTAAAAGGGAATTTTATATCAAATCTATAGACAAATTCAGAGACAGCAAAGTTAATGTTTCTTCTTTAGTATTTTAGAAGGTTAATTTTTGTTTACTTTGATGTGTGATATCACCAAAACTTGATGAACATTTGAGACTGAACAACACTCTATTCATTTACATTTGCAATTGGGTAGCACTGGAAAAATCTTTAATTTCTCTGCCTCTCCAAATCCCCCAAATCGGATCACTGTATTTTCATATTACTGTTGTCTCATTATCAAGTGAGTAGTGTCCCTTCTCACTGATTGGTGCATAGCTTTTAGACATATTATATTACCAACTGAATAATAACCAGGCTCTTATCTCACCCATGTTTGTCTAGGAAAATATTTGGTGACTAGAATATTTTATTTATTTGTTATTATATAGGGTGATAGGACCAATCAGAGTTATTATTTAAACCACAGTTTCTAGAGCAGTACTGCTCTCTATTTTGTCTGTGAGAGTTTTGCATGACAAAGATATTAATCTTTGTCAGGGAAGGAAGCAAGGGTCCTTCCTTCCCTGACAAATTCCTTCATTTCATACCTGACAAAGCTTCATAATTCAACAGCTCTCTCACTAGTTGATCTTAATGCCATTCTATTTCCTAAGCTATTTGCCTGCGTTTCAATAATTCAGCATTTTTTGTTCATAACAAGGTCTGCATTTCTAATTTTTCTTATGATGAGGTTTCAGATCACTGCCTGCCTCATCCTCATAGACTGTCTGTTCACCTTTCCGGGAGGATTCTCAGATTTTATTTTATTTTTTTATTTTATTTTATAGGGTTTTTTTGTTAAGATGTTATTTATTTATTTGACAGAAAGAGAAAGAGTGTGTTCAATTGGGGGGAGAGGCAGGCAGAGCCCAGGGAGCCCAATGCTAGGCTTGATCGCAGAACACTGAGATCAGACCTGAGGGCAGACACACAACCTACTGAGCCACCCAGATGACCTGAGATTCTTTAATCCAAAAAGAGTGGTGAAAGGTGCCTGGGTGACCCAGTTGGTTAAGCATCCAACTCTTGATTTCAGCTCAGGTCATGATCTCAGGGTTGTGGGATTGAGTCCCAGTTGAGCCCCACATGAGGCTCCACACTCAGTGTGGAATCTGCTTGAGACTCTTTCTTCCTCTCCCGCTGCCCCTCCCCCTGTACTCTCTCTCTCTCTCTCTCTCTCAAATAAATAAATCTTCAAAAAGAGTGATCAGATGGGGTTGGGATGCCTATAAATGAGACACATGGGTGTGTGCAGGGTTGGTTTACCCATACTTTGACCAAAATGAATTCATAAATTCTATGTGGATTGCACAGTGTTATTTTCTAAAAATAGTGGTAAGTGATAGTCTAAGTCTCAATACAGTCTGAAAGTTGAAATTAGAGTGTGAAAATTCCTACTTCTCAAGTTATAGGATCACATATTTTCCCAAACCATTCATGAAAAGAAGACATTATAATACGAGTTTCTACTAAAATTAAACCTGTTGATGTAATTCAGATCCCTCTAGACCAAATATTTCTATGCCAAGATAAAAAGAAAAATGTAACCAAACTATGAAATAAATACTTGATTTTTTAAAGATGAATGTATCTTGTTATCTGCAGTGTTCATTTGTCAAAATTGGAGTTAACTTGATGGATTGCTGAACAGCAGTGCCACACCTTGCTCCATATCCACAATAATTTATTTATATTCATATATGTTATTATTATATTTTCATATATTTATTATAAACAATGTCATAAATATAATCCATTCTACTTTATATGTATACTTTTTCATAGAACAAATACTTTAAACTTGAAACCAAAGGGATAAAATTATCTGTGTTTATTTTTAAAGTATATTTCAGTATTTGTGGGGCTTAGTACTAGAGGAGTCAAAGAAATAGCTGGATAATGATTCAATATCACTTTTCAACTAAGGTTTTTGAACTAAATTGTTTATCTTCTCTATATCTATAGTAGTTATGAAAACCTGTCACTTCTCCTCTCTGCTTCCAGGAGAAACCTGGAACTAATGTGTTCAGAAAATCAAGTAACAATCTTAAAACATTATAAGTGGTAGCAACCAGAGAACCTTGTCAGAGCTTTAGAAATTCAGCTTCATAATCCCATAACATATACTGTAATATATTTGGTAATGAGACCATCTGCAACTCCTGGTGCTAACAAGAAACATTTTTACAAGACAGATTTCATTTTTCTTTAAGTCCTTTAATCTTGTTTTATCCCCCCAGAATGTCAGTTCTGCTGTCCAAAGAATTTTAGCAGTTACTTTATGTACTGTTTGCATTAAAAGGTGCTAAAAACAATCATAAGTGGGTGTTGAATAGTTTCCAGATAACCAAATCCATAGTAGAAGCATGTACAGAAAACATTCTCTTGTTAATTTACCTCATAAATACTATTATTAAAATACAGGTTTAAAATCTTCAAGTCACTTAACTTTTCTGGGTAATAATATGCTAAAATAACTTACAGTTAAGTTTTCATTTGTCTAATAGCCTAACTTTATGAGATTTTAAATTTATCATCTGTATGAAATTATAGTAAAATGTCATCAAGGCTCCTTAATTCAACAAGTTCTACCTTTTGTAGAAGGAAAATTAAATAAGATGATCATTGAAATAGATCTTCCCCTTTGGGCTGTAAGTTATTAAAATGGCAATGAGACAATAATGAACTATACTTAAATATACAGATAACTAAAACTAAAAAACTATTATGGCAAAAAAACAAGTAATTATTTCTTTTTCATGAATTTATTTTTTTACTGAGATATAATTAACATATAACATCATATGAGTTTCACATATACAAAAAAATGATTCAGTATTTGTATATATAATGAAATGAACACAATAAGTCAAGTTGACATTCATCACCACACAACATTATAAATACTATTCCTTCTTATGGTGAGAACTTTTAAGATCTACTATCTTGGGAATTTTTGAATAAATATAGAGTATTATTAATTTGTTAATATAGTGTAATTAAATATAGTTGCCATGCTGTTCATTATATCCCCAGAACTTATTTACTTTATAATTGGAAGTTTGTTCCTGTTTGTTTTTTTTTAAGATTTTATTTATTTGACAGAGAGAGAAAGAGATCACAAGTAGGCAGAGAGGTAGGCAGAGGGGGGCGGGGGGAGCAGGCTCCCTGCTGAGCAGAAAGCCTGATGCAGGGCTCAATCCCAGGACCCTGAGATCATGACCTGAGGCTTAACCCACTGAGCCACCCAAGAGCCCCAAGTTTGTTCCCTTTGACCGCCATTTCACCTATCCCCCACTCCCTGCCTCTAGCAAGCTCCAGTCTGTTCTCTGTATTTATCAGTTAGGTTTTGTTGTTTTAGATTCCACATATAAGTGAAGTCATACAGTATTTGTCTTTCTGTCTTATTTCACTTAACATAATGTTCTAATGCTCCATCCATGTTGCTGAAAATAGCAAGATCTCCTTCTTTTATGGCTGAATAAGATATATATATTAATATATATATTAAAATTAAAATTTATTTAATTTTATATATTTATAATATTTATATATTTCTTTATCCACTCATCCACCAATAGACATTTGGTTTGTTCCCATGTCTTACAATTGTTTTTATTTTTGTTTTTTAAGATTTATTTATTTATTTGAGAGAGAGAGAAAGAGTGCATTCGTGGGAGGGGCAGAGGGAGAGGGAGAGAGAGAATCCTAAACTGACTCCCCACTGAGCATGGAGCCTGACACAGGGCTTGATCCCACAATCCTGAGATCACAATCTGAGCCAAAATCAAGAGTTGGACACTTGATTGACCAACTGAGCAACCCAGATACCCCCCGCCTACATCTTGGCTATCGTGAATGATGTTGCAATAAATATGGAGGCACATATTTCTTCTGGAGTTAATGTTTTTGTTTTCTTCAGAAAAAATTCAGAAATGGAATTGCTGGATCATATGGTAGTTCTATTTTTAATTCTTTGAGGAGATTCCATACTGTTTTTCATGTGGCTGCACCAATTTACATTCCCACAAACAGTGCACAAATGTTATTTGTTGTTACTTTGTGTCTTTTTTACAACAGTCAGTCAAACATGTCTGAGGTGTGATAGCTCCTTGTGGTTCTGATTTGCATCTTTCTGGTGTCTAATGATGTGGGGCACTTACTCATGTACTTGTGGGCCATCTCTATTGTCTTCTTTGGAAAAATATCGATTTAGATCTTCTGCCATTGTTAATTGTATTGTTTTTGGTTTGGGGTTTTGTTTTGTTTCTTTCTGTTGAGTTCTATGAGTTCTTTATATATTTTTACACTAATCACTACTAGGTATGTGATTTGCAAATATTATCTCCATTCAGTATGTCACCTTTTCATTTTGTTGGTGGTTTCCTTTGATGTGCAGAGACTTTTTAGTTTAACATAGTCCCACTTGTTTATTTTTGCTTTTGTTGTTTTTGCTTTTGGTGTCAAATCCAGAAAAATTATCACCAAGACCGATGTAAAGGAGCTTACCACCTATGTTTTCTTGTAGTAGTCTTGTGGTTGTAGGTTTCATGTTCAAGTCTTTAAGCCAGTTTGAGTTAACTGCTGTGTGTGGTGTAAGATACAGGTCCAGTTTCATTCTTTTGCATGTAGCTGTCCAGTTTTCCCAACACCACTTACTATATATGCTTGGCTTCTGTATCATAGATGTTGACCATAGATGCATGGGTTTATTTCTGGGCTCCCTATTTTGTTCCATTGATCTATATGACTGTTTTGTTTTTGTTTTTGTTTTAAGTAGGCTCCATGCTGGCCTTGGAGCCCAACATGGGGCTCGAACTCATGACCCTGAGGTCAAGACCTAAGCTAAGAAGAGTCAGACATTTACCTGAGTGGGCCATCCATGGGCCCTTGTATGACTGTTATTACACAAATAAAATACCATGCTGTTGTATACTATAGCTTTGTAATATAGCTTGAAATCAAGAGAGAGATGCATCCAGTGTGATGCGTCCAGCTTTGTTTTTCTTTCTCTAGGTTGCTTTGGCTAATTGGGGTACTTTGTGATTCCATACAAATTTTAGGATTGTTTGTTCTAGTTCTGTGATACTGCCACTGGAAATTTGATAGGGATTGCATAGAAACTGTAGATTGCTTTGTGTAGTATGGACATTTTCACAATATTAATTCTTCCAATCTATGAGCATAAATATCTTTCCATTTATTTGTATCTTCTTCAATTTCTTTCACCAATGTCTTGCATAGGTTTCAGTGCACAGACCATTCACCTCCTTGGATAAATTTATTCTTAGAAATTTTATTCTTTTTGATGCAATTATTAATGGGATTTTTAAATTTCTGTTCATGATAATTTGTCATTAATACATAAAAATGCAACATATTCTTATATAGTGACTTTGTATTCTGAAACTTTACTGAATTTGTTTATTAGTGCTAACAGTTTTGTTTTTTTTTTTTTTTTAGTGGAATCTTTAGGGTTTTCTATATATATACACCAGGTCATCTGCAAATAGTCACAGTTTTACTTCCTCTTTTCTGATTTAAATGCCTTGATTTATTTTTCTTGCCTAATTCTCTGACTAAGACTTGAAATACTATGTTGAATATAATTGGTGAAGGTGGACATCCTTTGTTGTTTGTGATCTTAGAGGAAAAGCTTTTAGCTTTTCATCATTGATTATGATTTTAGCTATTGGCTCCAGTTGATTTCTTTTGCATAGAAATTACACACTACTAAATTTACTAGATATCTGGCATATCTTTATGCAGAGTGGCTTGTGATGTTCTTGTTATTTATGCGCAGCCAATCTTGTTCCATTCACTAAGCATTGTTCTTTGGCTTGGGTTCTATCAGCCCAAAGGAAGAATCATTTTTTTTTAGTCTGTCAATGCAAAACAAGTACTTTTTCTAAGTCGCTGTATGTGATGATGCAGCAGCTCATCTTTGGGGTCATTTTATTTTCAGTTAAGCCTGTCCAAAGTTTCCATTAAAGCTAGGAAGTTCATATAATACCAGTCTGAGAGATTTACTTTACTTAAAAATCTTCAAGACTAGATGATAATATTGATGTACATTAGAAAAATTCAGAATAATGTGAAATGATAAAACAAATAATAGAGAAGAAATATCCATACTCTTAATACTCACAGAAACAACTCACAACTCACTTAAGAATGAAACTGGACCACTTTCTTACACCACACATAAAAATAAACTCAAAATGGATGAAAGACCTAAATGGGACAAAAAACTATCAAAATCCCAGAGAAGAACACAGGCAGCAACTCCTGTGACCTCGGCCACAACAACTTCACAACACGTCTCCAGGGGCAAGGAAAACAAAAGCAAAAGTGAACCATTGGGACTTCATCAAAATAAAATCTTATGCATAGCAAGATAACTAAAAGGCACCCTGGGAGAAGATATTTGCAAATGTCTTATCAGATAAAGGGTTAGTGTATCCAAAATCCGTAAAGAACTTCTCAAACTCAACCCAAAATACAAAAAATCTAGTCAAGAAATGGGCAGAAGACATGGGCAAACATTTCTCCAAAGAAGACATACAAATGGCCAACAGACCCATGAAAAAATGCTCATCATCACTCAGCACCAGGGAAATAAAAAATAAATAAATAAGTAAAAATAATAAAAATAAAAACCACAATGAGATACAACTCATACCAATCACAATGGCTAAAATTAGCAAGTCAGGAAACAACAGATGTTGGCAAGGATGTAGAGAATGGGAAGCAGGAACCCTCCCACACTGTTGGTAGGAATGCAAGCTGGTGCAGCCACTATGGAAAACAGTATGGAGGTTCCTCAAAAAGTTAAAAATAGAGCTAACCTGTGACACAGCAATTGCACTACTAGGTATTTATCCAAGGGAGACAAACATAGTGATCCAATAGGATGCACACACCCCAAAGTTTATAGCAGCCATGTCCGCAATAGCCAAACTATGGAAAGAACCCAAGTGCCCATCAACAGATTAATGGATAAAGATATATACACACAGTGGAATATTACTCAGCCATCAAAAGGAATTGTCTCTTGCAATAACATAGATGAAACTGGAGGCTATTACGCTAAGTGAAAGAAGTTAGAGAAATACAAATATCATGTGATTTCACTCATATGTGGAATTTAAGAAACAATACAGATGAACATAGGGGAAGTGTAGGAAAGATAAAATAAGACAAAAACAGAGAGGGAGGCAAATCATAAGATACTCTTAACTCTAGGAAACAAACTAAGGGTTTTTGGAGGGGAGAGGAGTAGGGGGATGGGGTAATGGATGATGGGTGATGCTCATTAAGGAGGACATTGATGGAATGAGCACTGGGTGTTATATGCAACTGATGAATCACTAAATTCTATCTCTGAAAATAGTAATGCAGTATATGTTAATTAAATTGAATTTAAATTAAAAAAATTTTTAGATTTATCATTATATGATTCAACTTGAATAGTTATATAATATGTCAGCTAATCTGAGAGATATTATGGTGGTAAAAGAGTAAGAAAAACCAAATTGAAATTGTAAAATAGAATATGTATATACACAATCTAATTCACCCATATTCCAAAGGATATTTATCAGTTAAATATCAAGACTGATGTTGTCGTCACCTATTATTATAGTAGCAAGAAGGAAACAAAAGTATCTCATGCAAAGAATAAAAAATATATGAAATACCAGTGCAGAAATAAAATCTTTGTAGCATTTGAGGAAAATCTCACTAAGGCAAGAATCTTTTAAAGGAAATAATAGTAAATCAAGTCATCTGCAAAGAATTTAAGAATTGTTTTCAAACATCTATTTTGTCTTAGAAAACAGCTATAAAACAAAGATAAACAGCTCTTCCAGCAGGGCCTTCCAGACCTCCAGCCTAGTATAGATACTCTGCAAAGTTTAACACACCCAGAGGTCACAGCCTTCTTTCCTCCTTCCCAAGGAAAGAAACAGAAGAAGCATGTCTCTTTTTCATTCTCATCCAAGTCTTAATCAGGCAAGCTTTTTAATAAAAGATTTATTTATTTATTTATTTATTTGAGAGAGAGAAAATAGTGTGTGTGTGTGTGTGTGTGTATGTGTGTGCATGAGCAGATGGAGGGGCAGAAGGAGAGGGAGAGGGGAAGCTGACTCCCCACTGAGCAGGGAGCCCAACCTGAGATCATAACCTGAATGGAAACCAAGAGTGGGATGCTAAATGGACTGAGCCACCCAGGCGCCACTCATTCCAAATGTTTTATCTAGTATAAGTTTTCTTATTATTTTTACTAATTGAGTCAATGAAATGCTAACAGAGCATCTATTCTAGAAGGAGTACAGTGCCAACTCCAAAAGAAAAGAGAAGAAAAATTACAAGTTCTGCTTTACTTTGAACTTGTGGGGATAGAGAAGAACCACATACAAAAAATATGGACACCACGAATATATGAATACCAAGTGATCTATAAAGATATTAGAATCAAACACTAGAGCCATTAAACAGTGAAGGGTTAAAGTCTAGATTTTTAATCCAGGCTATATCATGTTCCTACTTTGTGCTTTTAACAGTTTATTTAGTCTCAAGTGCCTTATTTTCAAAATGGGGTTAGTGACATCTATTTCAAAAAGCAGCTGTAAGAATTAAATTGGAACATGTAACATGAATATCACATTACCTAAAATAGAGTAGTTACTCAACAAAATAATTATCTTAGTGAAGTTTCATTTTGATGGTAAGTTTCAAAAAAAAACCTCACTATCTTAAGTGGTATTATCTCAAGGAAATTTAAAAAATAAGTTTATTAGGGAAGCAAAAAGGAAAGAAACAAAGAATTAAGCCACTGGAAATCTAAGTAGCTATTTTTTTTAAGATTTAATTTTAGGGGTGCCTGGGTGGCTCAGTCCATTAAGCAACTGTTTTCAGCTTAGGTCCTGATTCTGGGTTCCTGGGATGAGCCCCGCATTGGGCTCCCTCCTCAGCCGGGAGCCTGCTTCTCCCTCTGCCTCTGCCTGTTGTTCCCCCTGCTTGTACTCTCCCTCTTTCTCTCTGTCAAATAAATAAAAATAAATCTTTTTTGAAAAGACTTATCTTAAGTAGAGAGAGAGAGCAGAGGGTAGGCACAGAAGAGAGAGTCTTAAGCAGACTGGGCACTGAGCACAGAGCCAGAAGCGGGGCTCCACACAGGGCTCCATCTCACAACCCTGAGATCCCGACTTGAGCCAAAAACAAGAGTCTGCCAATCAACCAACCACACCACCCAGGCATCGTTACATAGTTATTCTTTTTTTTTCAGTAAAAATTATGAATTTTATTGAATTTCTACCCCTGAGTACATGTCTTTTTAAAACTATTTTATCAATGAAATGGAAAGTCCACAAAAGGCACTTCTTTTTTTTTTTTAATTTCTTTTCAGCGTAACAGAATTCATAGTTTTTGCACCACACCCAGTGCTCCATGCAATGCATGCCCTCCATAATACCCACCACCTGGCTCGCCCAACATCCCACCCCCTGCCCCTTTAAAACTCTCAGGTTGTTTTTCAGAGTCCATAGTCTCTCGTGGTTCATCTCCCCCTCCAATTTCCTTCAACTCCCTTCTCTCCATCTCCCTATGTCCTCCGTGTTATTTGTTATGCTCCGCAAATGAGTGAAACCATATGATAATTGACTCTCTCTGCTTGACTTATTTCACTCAGCATAATCTCTTCCAGTCCCGTCCATGTTAGTACAAAAGTTGCATATTCATCCTTTCTGATGGAGGCATAATACTCCATAGTGTATATGGACCACATCTTCCTTATCCATTCGTCCTACATAGTTTTTCTTAAAATTAAAAAATTTCTCTTACTTTCCCTCTTCCTCTCTGGTCACATAGACACAATATATACAAACACACTTAGAGCGTGCAAGATCTCTTAGCCACCATGAAGAACCAGGTTGTACATTATTTGTTTTATGAAGTGTTCACAAATGCCCCAGAGCAGAATGAATCGCTTTTCTCTATTCCCCTACATACTACATGATCTGCATTCCCATAGATACTTAGATACATAGACACAAACTAGTACAAGCTGTGTGCAGGTCTGTTCTCTCTGAGAGTGATCGGAGTGAAAACCTCAGGACATGTGATTACAGAGATCTCTCAGAGCCAGTCTGATCTTCTCTACAAATGCATTTCACATTGCTGCCTTTTCCATCTCTTTTTTAAGATTTTATTTATTTATTTGTCAGAGAGAGAGATAGAGCGAGCACAGGCAGACAGAGAGGCAGGCAGAGGCAGAGGAAGAAGCAGGCTCCCCGCCGAGCAAGGAGCCCGATGTGGGACTCGATCCCAGGACGCTGGGATCATGACCTGAGCCGAAGGCAGCCGCTTAACCAACTGAGCCACCCAAGCGTCCTGCCTTTTCCATTTCTTAAAGTGCAGAATTCTTCTTTTCTGGTTTTTGTGGACCAGGAATTCTGGAAGAGATTCTGACTCAGAGTTTTTCATGTGCTTGTAGTCAAAGGTTGGCTGTGGCTTGAGCAGGTGACTGACCAGTATCTATTTTTTAAATATAGTCTCAGAGCTTCTCCATGTGGGGTAGTTTGGGCTCCCCTGTTGAGTGGTTTCTCCATCGCTTACACGAATTGCTTACACGGCAGTTTGGGGCCCCAGTGTTCTTGCTACATAACAAACTATCCTCAAACTTGGTGACTGAAAACAAACAAAGAAAATCATTCATTTTCTTAATGATTTCAAATCTGAAATTTGAGCAGGACTAAGCACAGCACCAGCTCAAGTCACCCAACTGTGGACTGGAGAAGTCACTTTCCAGATGGTTTGACAGGTTGACCCTGACTATTGACTAACTAGTCCTATAACTATGGAACAGGGGAACCCTGTGGGCCTTGGCATTGGCCTCTTGGGCTTCCTCACAATGTGGTGTCTGGATTCCAAGAGTGTCCCAAACAAGGAAATTTTATGACAATCTGACAAATACTGAAACAGATTTTAAAATCTAGCCTCAGAATTCACAAAGCATCATTAATGCAACAGTGAATAAGCAAGACACAAACACAGCAAAATTTAAGAGAGAGGAATTTGGTTCTGCCTCTTGATGAGAGAGTGGCATAAGATTCTGAAAAACATATGGAATGGGGAATTTTGTTGAGGATGTCTTTGGAAAACGCAATCCTCCATAGCATATCCCTAAGAGTATGGTAAAACCTCATCTGGAAATATCTGGGCTTGATATTTTTCAAAAGCCAGAATTTTTCACCTTTTAGAAAGGTAACATGGTATATGTCATGCTTTTTTGTGTAAAATCACCCCTAGACTTGAGTAAGCAACAGCAACAAAAAATAATATTATTTTTCCAGTGCTAACCAGCCAATTTAAGTAAATAAACATTACAAAGAGATTTATGTCTCTGTAGGTTTCAGCTACTTTTTTAGGTTTCAGCATTTTTTTACTCCAAATGAGTTTGCCACAAATTTACAAAAAATAAAAAATATTTTCAAAGTTTTTTGGGTTTCAGATTTGTCAATAAGCAATTACACAATAAATTACAATGTTTAAGAAAAGATTAGTGTCTTGCAAAGTTCTCATGTATATATATCTTTTAGAACTGTATTCACTTTTGAAATTATTTTTAGGTCACCCATTTTTCAAGGAGTAACACCAGTTTTTAGTTTTTATATCTTGTCATGAGCTGAAAGCAGAACAGTAATTTAACATCTCAAGATTTCCAAGATTTGTAGGGAAAAAAATTTCCAAAATTATGGTAACAATATCTATGAAGAGTATCTTCTATCTAGAAATAATAAAGAGTATGAAGAAAAACAGTGGTATTACAGAAAAGTGAGGCTTTTCCACCAGCATCAATTCATTATGTCTTTTTGTCAACACATATTTTAGAGGAATCTTGAGAACCATTTGTTTTTGGCAGGGCTGAGAGATCAGGGTTCCTATATTTTTTAACATCTTTAAATGTTTACTACAAACATTTATTGAGAATTTAATAATAGTTAAATGTTCAGATAAAATTTCAGATTTCTTCTAAAGCTCTAGAGGCTTATTGGAATCTTCATCCATAAAGCTTAAACTAGACATTGACTTTAATAACCAAACTTCTAGCATCTGACCAAAGTGTGTATTTTCTCACATTTTTAAGCAGTTTAAATGTAAAACTGTATTCCTTTGTTTAGAAGAATTCTCTTGACGACAAAAACAAGAATAAGTTAAATGTTACTAGATCTTTAATAATTTTCATCTTTGAGAAAGTGTTATAGTACCTACTTTACACTATTGTATGTTTTTTAAATAAATTTTCCTTTATGTAATTAAAAAGATGATCATCTTAAGGCTTTAATTTTAAAGCCTGAAATCATTTTACAGAGTTAATTCAACCTCACTTTATCCATGAGGCAACCAAAGCAGAAAACAGCCAGTTGATTTGCCCAAGCAAGTTTCTATTATTGTTATAGAAATTTTCTTTTTTTCTCTCGATAAACTCATTTAAAGTAAACTAAATGAGCCTTTTCACTATAAAGGTAGCAGAAGCTTTGTGCTTGACTTCCACAGATTTTCACAAACCAAAAAGAAGAAGGGAATTCCTTTTAAACTTTTTCTTCAACAAAACCTTTCTTAACATCTTTTTTAATCAAATAATTATTTTTAATCAAGTAATTACTAATAATATGCATATCACTGACAAGTGATTTCTCAGGTGATACTATTCACTCTGTTTAGGAACAACATTAAATTAAGAAAAAAGCAACTGAAAAAAAAGCAGCTAGATAAAATATTCAGTATTTGAATTTAAACCGTCTCAACAAAATAGCACATACAAGATTTTTAGGATTTTTTTTTTCCAAAATGAGTCTAAAGGGTTTGTGCAATTTAGATCTGATATGTAATTCAGCAAAGTATGAATAATAAACTGAATTATAGCATTTACTTTTTTTTTTAAATGCAATTGAGAAAATCCTTAATTATCATCGCATTTAACACGCTTAATTAATGTTTTTGTGGTGAACTCTACTTGATTTTCATTTTGACAAATTATCTAATGTACCTGCATGCAAAATTTATAATAATCCATTTAGTTCCCAGCATTTTCTCCAAAAAGTCTTCTACACTATTTTCCTACAAAATATGAACTATAAGTCATGTTTGCACTTCCCTAAACTTCATTTCCTCCTTTTCCCCACTACTTCATTTCTCAGAAAGAGCAAATAAAATAAAGTAAAATAAAACTGATGTGACACTTTTAATATTAACCTCAGCTATGTCTGCAAGAATATATACTGATGTGATTTTGTTTTGAGGTTTTCTTTTTCCTTTCAGAATGTGGAACATTTTTTTCATGTCTCAATTTTATCCAGACTTAAACTTAAACACCCCTTTCTATTTTATATGTTTTATAGGACCCACAGAGTCTGAGAATGTGACAGAGGAACCTTTTCATGTCTAGGAATGTGACAGGGAATGTATTATATCTATTTTTAAAACTTTGAAATTCTTGTAGTAGCTGAAACCTGGAAACTCAACTTGAATTATCTCATTGTTGGACCTCACCTAGCACCCAGTTACCAGTTACCCTTTCCCTCACGTTGTATACTTGCAGATGGTTCCTGCCATTTATGTGTTTCCTGCAATATTGTCACAGGCCACCATGACCTCCACATTCATTCTCCAACCGCTCTCTACCACAACACTCCAACTAAATGATAACCTAGTGGCTGGAAAGTCTTAGGGTAGCTTTCTGAAGGCCATACTCAATTCTGTTCTGTAAAGTAACTGAATGATATCTTTGTGAGTTTGAGTCATTAAATAACGTGCATGGAACTGGGGACTAGCAACACCCCATAGGGCAGACAAACTGAGAGACTGGAGCTTCACACTCAGGGAGACAATTCGAGTTTTTGTTCCCCTAAATGACACTGATACATGAATTGGTCAGCAGAATATGTTACAACTACTCCACTTCCAGATGTATTCCCAATGGGCTCTTCAGCAGAGAGTCCGTTTAAGTGACTATATGTTTACTGAATAATTCCCAAACAAAAGGCTCTGTGTTTCTTAACTGTCCTCTACAAGGCTCTGTGATAGGCAATAGGAAGATAGAAAGAGATGCCATGCATTCTCCTTCCTTGAAGGGCCCACTGTTTAAAGGGAAGACAGACACTGCTATGAGAAAAGGGTTGCACTAGAAATACAGCCAGAAAGATCTGGGAGCCCAGGAAAGGGACACCAACCCAGCCTGAAGATGGAAGTGAATACTTCCAGGAGAAAAATACTTGGTGGATGGCAATGGGTGGATGACAAAAGGCAGAGAGGGCTAAGAGGAGGTGCCTTTAGGCAAGGGAACACGGATGAAGGCTTTCAACAAAGCATAGTACTTAAAGAAACCACAAATTGTGTGGTGTTCTGAGATCACATAAGAAGGTATGAGATGAGATAAAGCTAGGAGGATAATATCATGGAATCATATCATGAAGGGTTTTATATCGCCTGTCTACAGAATGCGGATTGTATTTACAGGCATGAGGAGCTATGGAATCACTGAATGATGTCATTAGGGGACAAGAGAGATTCCCAATCAAAAAAAAAAAAAAATAAAGGTCCATGTACCTATTCTATGTTTTAGCCCTAGTCTTCTGCTGAGTTTGTTTTTGTTTTTGTTTTGTTTTGTTTTGTTTTTTACCCATTCATCAAATTTATACTAATATTTGAACCAGAGATCATTGCAATGATAATTTTCTAACCTCTAAATGAGATTCAACTTATACTTCCCCTCCCCTCTGATTATCGCTGATTAAATTTGACAATGCCCATGCCTTCTTCTCTGCTTTTTATTTCTATTGTTTTTCCTTTTTGTTTCTATAACCAATGTTACTTAGCATTACCACAGTACCTTCTAGTCTCAGAATTTTTTCACAAAAAGAAACAATTAGACATGTTCAGTGGTTGTAAAGGCAGGGAGTCTGGAAGTTCGTTGTTGACTAAGCTTGGAAATGAGAAAGAAATAAAGAAAGGAAATAGAACAGCTAAGGTAATTACTGTGAAACCAAGAGGGGAGGAAGGGAGGGAATGGGGTCTTCTCAATAGGCAATCTTTCTCTCTCACTCTCTTTCTTTTGAGAAGCCTTCAGAAATAGAATGATTCAGTTCCTATATCCTTGATATTCCATAAATGTCCATAATTATATTAACAATGAAAACATAATGGAATGCACTGGACCAGGGCTAAGGCCTCCCAGGCTCAACACCCTACAAATCATTTAACAAAATACAAATGCAGAGTAGTCATGCAGCCAGTCACCAGGTAAATAAGTTCCATCACTATCTTCTCATACTTTTTGACACACTTAAGCCTAAAAATGTCAATATCCTTTCATCCAAGGAATTTTTAGAAATGCTTTATTTCAAGAAGAGCCAAAGGAAAACCTCTTTGCATTTCAAATACCTTATTTAGGCATTGAGTAGTAAGTGTTTTATTTAGAAAAATGATTAATCATTCTGCAAGACTTATAAAATACTTATGAGAGGAAAAAAAAGACCTTTAAGTTGGAAAATTCCTCTCAAAGGAATTCTGAATGTCACAAAGAACATACTGGACCAATTCTTTCTTTCTTTCTTTCTTTCTTTTTTAATTCCCTTTGCATCACAGTGTATAACTCACATCTGGGTTGCAAAAGGGAGGCTGAGACTGTTTACAGATCATCATTATCAGAGACAAAAAATATGTAACTGTAATGAAGTGGGGCCCAGGGTAACGAAATGGCAAGCAGATCTCCCTGAAGGAAGGCCTTGAGTCGGTTGGTCTCCCATCCAAGCCAAAGAAATGGAGCCAGACCATGAAAGCATTTTTGTGTGGATGCATAGCTCCCTCCTGCAGAGGCCTGCCTGGAAGAACACAGGCTTCCTAGTTGTGTTTTCCCATCTTCTCTGCTCCCTTCTACTAGTATGCTTCTTGACCAACTTTATGAAGTTAGACAAGATAAATATTTTTCTGTTAACCTCCTTGTGAGCTGGAGAAAGTGTGCTACAATCCTTTCACTGAAATGAAGAATTTATAGCTTCCTACCAGTAGTTCAGGTTTATGTTCTGAGCCTCGAGGCAAGATTTCTGGGACAACTTCTCGACACCCATAGCCTGTTCCCCCTACCTATCCTCATCTTGGCCTTCCTTACAATGCAGTCTTCACCTAACAGAAACATAATGGAATAGAAAAAATAAATAACTAAATAAAAAAATTAAAAATTAAAAATAAATAAATATCCTTATTCATCTCTAGTAAAACCTTTTCACCTAATTTTTATTTTCTTTTACTTTCTTAATTTCTTAAATTAGGAATGTATTTTTAGTGCAGTTATAGGGTCACAGCAAAATGTAGCGAAAGGTACAGGGATTAAAAAAACAAAAAAAGTCCTTCCAATCCCAGCGCCTGGGAAAACCATGGCCAGACTAGGAGATGCAAGGCCCCTCTGTGGGATAACCTAGATAAATTAGAAGCAGACAAGAAGAACAGGGGGGTGGGGAGAGGATGTAAAAGAATCCAAAAGCACTGTGCCAAGCAGCTAAGCATCCTGTTCAGTTGCTTTAAGTGCCCTCTTCCTCCTTCCAGACCCACAAGTGGAAGTATTGTGTTAATTTGTCACCTTTCCTTTTGAGCAAATGCTGTCGAGCTCAGCTGCCACAGACAGTAAAATAAATCAAAGTCTAGAATCCTGCCAAAGGGAAAGCCCTGCTGCAGAGGGTGTCAGGAACAAGAGTTGAGAACAACAGCCATGTCAGCTGCAGAGAAGCTGCCTTCGCCCCTGGGCCCCCAGCCTTGAATGAGGCGACTCTAGGATGCTTATATCCATGGTTGCCACAATGGTATGATCCTAGTAACAGTTTTATCTGTCAAGAAGAACTAGAGAATGTTTTCCCCTCAGTAAATGTGCTCCCCAGTAAGGAATCAAAGTCTTCTCAATGACCCTTCTACAAAATATCAAGAGTCCAGGGACAACTGCCCGTGAACAAAGTAGCCAATCCAGTAAGAAGCTCAGGGCAACAGAAAAGACACCATCATTTGTTCTCCAAATGTAGAGAATGGCAGAATATTATAAAGGGTATCCAGTATTTCTTGGGAAAATAAAGGGTTAACAAAAAAAATACTTAAACTCATGATGGGATATTATTTGCTTTTATATCTTCTGATAGATTTTTCTTTTTATTTTATTTTATTTCTTTTTTAAAATATTTTATTTACTTATTTGACAGACAGAGATCACAAGCAGGCAGGGAGGCAGGCAGAGAGAGAAGGGGAAGCAGACTCCCCGCTGAGCAGAGAGCCTGACGCAGGGCTCGATCCCAGCACCCTGGGATCATGACCTAAGCCTAAGGCAGAGGCTTTAACCCACTGAGCCACCCAGGCGCCCCAGATTTTTCTTTTTAATCTAGTGTTTATTCTTCTTTTTAGAATTATACATTTACCTTATTAGTCAAACACTAGATGTTTAAAAGAATTATTCTGGCCAATATTATACTTTTAAAATTGTATCTCTCTCCTTCCCTCTCTTACTTTCTTTATATTAACTGAGAGCTTGATATTTCTTTTCATATGTAAGATGGCTCATATGTAAGAGCCATTTCTATTTCTTTTCCTTTCTGGTCACATTCTTTGTGCATTTTGTTGTTGTTGTTTTCCTGTTGTTTTTTAACTGATTTGTAAGAACAGTTCATATAGCAAGGAAATTAACTAGTTCACTATCTTAAGAATTTAAAATACTTTTTTTCTGTCATTTTATCTGTTCTGGCTTTTTATGGTGTATTTGCCATACACGATTTCTTCCCCCCCCAAACCACTCCTCTTTCTAGAGCTCTAATGGCTTGTAATATTTCTGGGTTGTGATTGTATGTTCATATCTGTTTCTTTAAAATGAATCTGAAGGCAGGAACTATACTCACCTTTACAACCTCAACACAGCCTCTGGTACATATTGGATGCTCAGTAAATATTTCAGTTATCTCACAACAGAGATTTTGTCTGTTTTGTTCACTGATATATACCTAGCACCTTGTCAGAGCTTGGCTCTAGTCCTCAAAATATATTTGCTGAACAAATAAGTAAATGAGTAACTCAAAATAGTTTTCCAGGAAATACATTAACTTGGGCATTTTTTTAATATTATAAAATGCAATGTTATCAACTATAGTCACCATGTTTTACATTAGATCCTCAGACCTTATTTATATTATAGCTATATGTTTGTAGCCTTTTACCAACTCTCCCTATATCCCCACCCCACCCTAGCAACCACCTTTTACTCTATTTTTCTAAAAGTTTGACTATTTTTTAAAGATTCCATGTATAAGTAATACTGTGCAGTATTTGTCTGTCTCATTTCACTTAGCATAATACCTTCAAGGTCCATCCATGTTGTAGCAAATGACAGGATTGTTTTCTCATAGCCAAATAATATTCCTATTCATGTATATATGTGTTCACATCTTCTTTACCCATTCATCCATCTATGGACACGTAGGTTGCTTCCATATCTTGACTATTGTGAATAATGCTGCAAAAAACATGGGAGTCCAGATATCTTTTTGATACTCTGTTTTCGTTTCCTTTGGATATATATCCAGAAGTGGGCTTGCTGGGTCATGTGGTGGTTCTATTTTTAATTTTTTGAAGAACTTCTATACCCTTT
>PISX010029053.1:0-20602 GCA_004024625.1 Mellivora capensis | reverse complement strand
TCCCTGCAGCCCAGGAATAAATCCCATTTGGACATTTATTGTCCTTTCATCAAAAAAGGATGAATAATCCTTTTTTTTTTAAATTTATTTATTTGTCAGAGAGAGAGGGAGAGAGAGCGAGCGAGCACAAGCAGAGTGGCAGGCAGAGGCAGAGGGAGAAGCAGGCTCCCTGCCGAGCAAGGAGCCCGATGTGGGACTCGATCCCAGGACTCCGAGATCATGACCTGAGCCGAAGGCAGAGGCTTAACCAACTGAGCCACCCAGGCATCCCTTAAAAATGTTTTAAATCAAAAATAGAAATTGCAAAATAGTGCGTATATATACAGAGTAATATATATTATGTATATATATATATATGTTTTGATCATACATAGTATGATTTCATGTGTGTAAAGAGAAAAAAAGTAGGTATTACATGGGCTTGAAAATGTACTG
The DNA here is from genome assembly GCA_004024625.1 of Mellivora capensis. Classification (NCBI taxonomy): domain Eukaryota; kingdom Metazoa; phylum Chordata; class Mammalia; order Carnivora; family Mustelidae; genus Mellivora; species Mellivora capensis. The sequence continues at coordinate 20,167 of PISX010029053.1, read as the reverse complement.
AAGATTTTGAAAAATACACAAGACTCTGCTAATACTTCCTCAGAGAAGGGGGCTGGGAAGTCAGAAAATTTTACTTTTCACTTTATATGCTTTTTTGTATTGTAACATTTTATCACTATGTATATATATATATTGCCTTTGATATAAAAAATAAGCTTAAAAAAAGTACCACTCTCTGATCTGAAAGTTCTGCCTTGAGGATCCTAAGGAAATAAAGAGATATTTAAAGATATAAATATAAGAATACTCTTCACAGGGGCACCTGGGTGGCTCGGTGGGTTAAAGCCTCTGCCTTTGGCTCAGGTCATGATCCCAGGGTCCTGGGATCGAGCCCTGCATCAGGCTCTCTGCTCAGCAGGGAGCCTGCTTCCCCTTCTCTCTCTGCCTGCCTCTCTGCCTACTTGTGATCTCTGTCTGTCAAAATAAATAAATGAAATCTTTTTTTTAAAAATCTTTAAAAAAAGAATACTTTTCACAAAAAATATGTATACAAGTTAAATGACTAAAACAATGAGGACTGGTAAAATAAATGATGGCCCATGTATTCAATGGAATACCATATAGTTATTAAAGTTAAATTTTCTTATATACAAAAACAGGCAATAATATATTGAATAATAAATTTTTTTGTTTTTAAAAAGAAACAGACACAAGTGTGCATTTTTGCACAGGAAGAAGTTTGGAAGACCAAGTAAACAGTTATCTTGAAGACCAGTAGTTCTGATAGTAGTTAGGATTTTTTGCTGTACTTTATGAAGTTTACTGCATGAACATACTGTTTATTGAAACAGAGTGACTGACAATCCATGTGGGGTTACACACATAAATCCTAGGAAACAGATGATTCAGCCTGCTGCCCATGTATATTCCTTAAATAACTTCAAATCCCACTTTGGTTAACCCAATCCCGTAAGAATCCTGGGATATGTCTAGTGCTAGCATGCTGTTTCACAATAGTTGTAGGATACTTAATGTTTATGAGAAAATTTAAATTTACTTTTTAAAATGTATTAAAACTGGGGCACCTGGCTGGCTCAAGCAGAAGAGCATGCAACTCTTGTTCTCGGGTTGTAGGTTCAAACCCCATGTTGGATGTAGAGATTAAAATGTTTTAAATCTTCTTTTAAAAGGCACTAAAAATGAATGAGCCTTTTCAAAATTTCAATGACATGGATGGAGCTAGAGAGTATTATGCTAAGCAAAGTAAGTCAGAAAAAGACAAATACCATAGAACTTCACTAATATGTGGAATTTAAGAAATAAAACAGATGAACATGGCAGGGGGGTGGGGAAGAGAGGCAAACCAGAAGACAGACTCTTAACTATAGAGAACAAACTGAGGGTTACTGGAGGGGAGGTGAGCGGGGGCATGGGTTAAATGGGTGATGGGTATTAAGGAGGGAGGGCACTTGTGATGAGCACTGGTTGTTGTATATAAATGATGAATCACTAAATCCTGCACCTGAAACTAACATTACACTGTATATTAACTGGAATTTAAATAAAATCATGGAAAAAAGCATTCTCTGAAAAAAAATCTTGTTCCCTATAACTTTTATGTGTTCCCTTATACTTTAATATTTATAAAAGGAAAATAAATAGAATCTTAAAAAAAAAGGAAAGCATTTACCTCATTTTAGCAACTTCTATCCTGGGCTGCCTGTACTGCAAGATAAAAACTTTATCGTAACAGTCTGAAGAGCTCAAGTAGGTAGTTTGCTCACAAAATTTATCACTAACTTACCCAAATGGTCTACTGAATCATCAAGCAATGCCTATTACTTTGGTGAGAGTGGTCAACAGAGGCTGGGAGTTGGGAGGACACAAGAACCACTTCCAAAATTCCCTCATGCTGCCCCTTAATAACCAACACTTTCTTACACTCCTAAATCCTGGCACCCACTGCCCTGTTTTCTTCCTTATACTTTTGCTTTTTCAGATTGTCATATAAATGGAATCACATTATATATAGCCTTTTGAATCTGGCTTTTCACTTAATTACATGCATTTTAAGATTTACCTATATTATTGCATGAATCAACAGGCAGTTCCTCTTTTGTCATGGAGTAGTATTTCACGGTATGGGTATAGGACAATCTGTTTATCTATCTGTTGAAATAACTGGATAACTTCCAGTTTTGGTGATTAATACTGAATAATGCTGCTCTAAATACTCACGTGCAGGTTTTTGTGTGAACATACGTTTCACTTCTCTTGGCTAGATACCTAGAATTGCTGAACCATATGGTAAATATATGTTTAATTTCATAAAAAAAATTAGCAAACTGTCTTCAAAAGTGGCTGTACTATTTTTCATTCCCACTAGGAATATCTGAAAGTTCCAATTGTTTTGCCTTGCTAACACTTGGTATTGCAGTTTTGTTCTGTTTTGACATTCTAATAGGTGTTTAGTGGTATCTCACCATCATTTTTTAAAATATTTTTTAAAGTACTGGTAGGGTCACACCAAAATTTAATGGAAAGTATAAGATATCCCACATACTCTTTCCCTCCCATGCACAACAACCTTGCCCACTATCAACATTTGTTAAATCATCACTGTGGTTTTAATTTGCATTTCTTTACTGGTTTTCATTTGCATCTGCCTAATTTGTATTTATTTTATTTACTACTTGTATATCTTCTAGATGAAGTGTCTATTCAGAGCTTTTGCCCATTTTGTTATTGGGTTATTTTCTCATTTTGAATTTTGAAATTTGAGGGTTTTTAAATTTTATTCTGATACAACTTTTTGTCAGAAATGTTATTTATAAATACTTTCTCTCCATCTGACTTTTCATTTTCTTTCATAGGACAAAAGTTTTTAGTTTTTTTTAAGATTTTATTTATTTATTTGACAGAGATCACATGTAGGCAGAGAGGCAGGCAGAGAGAGAGGGAGAAGCAGGCTCCTCGCTAGGCAGAGAGCCTGAGATCATGACCTGAGCCGAAGGCAGAGGCTTTAACCCACTGAGCCACCCAGGTGCCCCCAAAAGTTTTTAATTTTAATAAATAAAGTCCAAATAACCATTTTTTTCATGTATGGGTTGTGCTTTTAGGATAATACAGATTTCTAATCACATTTCTTTGTTTATGTCTTTCTTTGTATAAAGTAATATTTCTCCTAATTAGCAGCCTCAGTCACAAAGGCTGAGAACAAATAAACAAAAACTGCCACGAATATTGTTTAATGGGTACAGTGTTTCAGTCTGGGAAGATGAGAAAAGCTCAAGAGAGAGATGGTAATGATGGTTGCTTAACAACATGAATATAGTTAATGCCACTAAATTGTACACTTAGAAATGGTTAAAATGGTAAAATTTTGTTATCATAATAATATAATTTTACCATACTGAAAAGAAAAAACTACCACCAGGCAACAACATGTCAGGGATGTCTATGTTCCAAAGCTCACATACATTTGTTAGAATACATCAAGCAGTACTGAAACCAAAGCAATGGAGCCAAAGCTTCACTTTGGATCCATGGAAGATGAATGAGGATCCATTTCCAAGATGAGAGGTAGCCAGACAAAATGGACCATGCCCAGAACTTTGTAGAACGGTTGTCTCTTTCAGTCCTCATACTTATTTTATAAGGCAGATAGTATACTATGCTTCTTTCACAATAAAAAGAACTGAGACTTGGAGGGCAAAGTTGCCTGTTCAAGGTCATGCTTGAGTCAGTAAACCAAGGAGTGAAGATGAGCACAAGCTACCAGACAATCTGACCCCAGAACTCTCACTCCAGACCATTCCCCTGTACTACCTCCAAATCTCTTCACCTTTTTATCCATATTATGATAAATAGAAAATATATGTAAAAGGAGAGACATCAAGAGCTCCTGAAGTTTATCTGACCTACAGATAGGCTTGTACTCAGAAAATCTTAGTCATACATGGGTTGTAACTTCAAAGTGGAATCACTAGGTAGTTTTCACTAAGTTTCCAATATGAGTGCAGTTGAGTATCAAACCCAAGATCAGTGCTAATTCAAGGAAAGAAACAGTTGGCATAAATTACTTTTCACATGCCCTCACCCTTTCACCCTAGTCCCTATCATTTAATACTGAAATATGGTATTTTTAAGCTTCAAAGATAATATTTGTGTGTGTGTTTGTACACACATTTTTGTGTCTTTTCTTATCCTTTATGGCAAAGCAGAATCATTCAGAATTTTCAGAATGAGAAAATTGTATTTTTTTCTGATATATTTCTTCCCTTACAGAGCTGTAAATGGAATAGTAAAATACTAAATGAAAACAAAATTTTAAAATAAAAATTTTAAAGTTTTAAGAAACTACAAATAATGTTTAATTTAACTTGTGTGTGTGTGTGTTCCAAAATTCATTGTTTATGCACCTCACCCAGTGCTCCATGCAATACGTGCCCTCCTTAATATCCAACACCAGGCTCATTCAATCCCCCACCACCCTCTCCTCTGAAACCCTCAGTTTGTTTCTCAGAGCCCACAGTCTTTCATGGTTTGTCTCCCCCTCCGATTTCCCCCAATTCACTTCTCCTCTCCATCTCCCAATGTCCTCCGTGTTATTCCTTATGCTCCACAAGTAAGTGAAACCATATGATAATTGACTCTCTCTGCCTGACTTATTTCACTAACCATAATCCCCTCCAGTCTTGTCCATGTTGATACAAAAGTTGGGTATTCATCCTTTCTGATGGAAGCATAATACTCCATTGTATAAATGGACCATATCCTCTTTATCCATTCGTCTGTTGAAGGGCATCTTGATTCTTTCCACCATTTGGGAACTGTGGCTATTGCTGTTATGAACATTGGGGTACAGATGGCCCTTCTTTCCACTACATCTGTATCTTTGGGGTAAATACCCAGTAGTCCAATTGCAGGGTCATAGGGGAGCTCTGTTTTTATAATTTCTTAAGGAATCTCCACACTGTTTTCCCACCAACAGTGTAAGAGGGTTCCCCTTTCTCCATATCCTCTCCAACTGTCGTTTACTGTCTTGTTGATTTTGGCCATTCTAACTGGTATAAGGTGGTATCTCAATGTGGTTTTGACTTGAATTTCCCTGATGGCTAATGATGATGAAAAATTTTTCATGTGTCTGTTAGCCATCTGTATGTCTTCTTTGGAGAAGTGTCTGTTCATGTCTTCTGCCCATTTTTTGATGTGATTATCTGTTTTGTGTGTGTTGAGTTTGAGGAGTTCTTTATAGATCTTATATAACAGCCCTCTGTCTGTAGTGTCATTTGGGAATATCTTCTCCCATTCCGTGGGTTGCCTCTTTGTTTTGTTGACTGTTTCCTTTGCTGTGCAGAAACTTTCAATCTTGATGAAGTCCCAAAAGTTTATTTTCGCTTTTGTTTACTTTGCCTTTGGGGACGTGTCCTGAAAGAAGTTGCTGTGGCCAGTGTCGAAGAGGTTACTGCCTATGTTCCTCTCTAGGATTTTGATAGATTCCTGCCTCATGTTGAGGTCTTTTATCCACTTCAAGTTTATCTGTGTGTACAGTGTCAGAGAATGGTCAAGTTTCATTCTTCAATACACAGCTGTCCAATTTTCCCAGCACCATTTACTGAAGAGACTGTCTTTTTTCCACTGGATGTTTTTTCCTGCTTTGTCAAAGATTATTTGACCACAGAGTTTCGGGTCCATATCTGGGCTCTCTACTTGGTTCCACTGGTCTATGTGTCTGTTTTTGTGTCAGTACTATGCTGTCTTGGTGATCACAGCTTTGTAGTAAAGCTTGAAACCAGGCAGCGTGATGCCCCCAGTTCCATTTTTCTTTTTCAACATTTCCTTAGCAATTCGGTGTCTCTTCTGGTTTCATACAAATTTTAGGATTGTTTGTTCCAGCACTTTGAAGCCAACCCCACACACAAGAAGGGAAATAATCAAGATTAGAGCAGAGATCAATGAGATAGAAACTAGAGATACAGTAGAACACGTCAACGAAACTAGAAGCTGGTTTTTTGAAAGAATCAACAAGATCAATAAACCACTGGCCAAACTAATCCAAAAGAAAAGAGAGAGGACCCAAATTAATAAAATTAGGAATGAAAAGGGATAAGATCATGATTAACACCAAGGAAATAGAAACAATCATCATAAATTATTATCAACAGTTATATGACAATAAGTGAAGCAACCTAGATGAAATGGATACATTCCTGGAAACCTATAAACCTCCAAAACTGAATCAGGAAGAAATTGACAACCTGAATAGACCAATATCTCGTAACAAGATTGAAGCAGTGATCAAAAACCTCCCAAAAAACAAGAGCCCAGGACCTGACAGATTCCCTGGATAATTCTACCAAACTTTCAAAGAAGAAATAATACCTATTCTCCTGAAGCTGCTTCAGAAAACAGAAACAGAAGGAAAACTTCCAGATTCTTTTTATGAAGCCACCATTACTCTGATCCCCAAACCAGGCAAAGACCCCATCAAAAAGGAGAATTTCAGACCAATATCCCTGATGAATATGGATGCCAAGATTATCAACAAGATCCTAATTAATAGGATTCAACAGTACATTAAAGATTATCCCCGATAACCAGGTGGGATTTATCCCTGGGATGCAAGGGTAGTTCAACATTTGCAAATCAATCAGTGTAAAAGAACAAATCAATAAGAGAAGAGAGAAGAACCACATGGTCCTCCCAATTGATGCAGAAAAAGCATCTGACAAGATAAAGCATCCGTTCCTGATTAAAACCCTTCAACGTATAGGGATAGAGGGAACATTCCTCAAATTCATAAAATCTATGTATGAAAAACCCACAGCGAATACCATCCTCAATTGGGAAAAGCTGACAGCCTTCCCTTTGAGATCCGGAACATAAAAAGGATGTCCACTCTCACCACTGTTGTTCAACATAGTACTAGAAGTCCTAGCAAGAGCAATCAGACAACAAAAAGGAATAAAAGGTATTCAAATTGGCAAAAGAAGTCAAACTCTCTCTCTTCACAGCTGACATGATACTTTATATGGAAAACCCAAAAGACTCCACCCCCAAACTACTAGAACTCATACAGCAATTCAGTAATGTGGCAGGATTCAAAATCAATGTACAGAAATCAGTTGCTTTCTTACACACTAACAATGAAAATACAGAAAGGGAAATTAGAGGATCGATTCCATTTACTATAGCACCAAGGACCATAAGATACCTGGGAATAAACCTAACCAAAGAGGTAAAGGATATGTACTCAAGGAACTACAGAACACTCATGAAAGAATCTGAAAATACAAAAAGATGGAAGAGCATTCCATGCTCATGGATCATAAGAATAAATAGTTAAAAAGTCTATACTACCTAGAGCAATCTATACTTTCAGTGCCATCCCAATCAAGAAACTACAAATAATTTAATAAACATTTCTTGTGGAATGTTAAATGTAATTTCACTAGATTGGTTTCCCACAATACATTGAACAAAGATAAGCTACATTATCTTTTACTTTGCAGTGGAGTGGATAACAGCTCTAATCTAAAGACAAATGGCCTCATGTCAAATCCTGACTCTGGCTTTGTGCTGAAATAACTTACACATTTTAGTTCATATGAAAGAAATTTCCAATATGGGTGATAAAATCATAGCACTAGAAACTTGTTCACTCAAATGTGTTGCTTTTCTCATCTTGAAGCTACAAAATATAAGTAAGGTCACTGATACTGTGAAGACTTAGGAATGCTTAGAATACTTTGAATCTCTATGAAATTTAGCAGTTATTGTGGGGGTTTTTGCCATCATTGTTTATAAAAAAGAGTTGCCTTAGACAAATCACTTCATCTATAAAATGAGCAAGGGCTCTGGAATCAATCTACCTTGGTTTGAATCCTGGCTCTGCCATTTGCTGAATTTAAAGCCCTGGACCTCTTACTTTGTTTCATTAAGCTTCAGTTTTCCACAGCTGAAAATAAGAATTATTACAGCATTGCTGTGAGGATAAAATGAAACAATCTATGCAAACTGCTCAGTACAGTCCTTCATACACAGTAAGCCACGAGTGCACATGAAATGTTATTGTTTTTTATTAGCAATATCAAAATGTGGGTATAGCATTGGGAATCAAATCATACAAAGGGCATTTTGCAAATCTGCAGAGACAGCAATACTGTAAGTAATCAATTCATTTTTTTAAAGATTTTATTCATTTGAGAGAGAGAGAGAGTTCACATGCACGAGTTAGGGGGAGGGGAGAAGACAGAGAGAGAAGCAGGAAGCCCCAGTGGAGATCGATACCAGGACCCTGAGATCATGACCTGAACCCAAGGCAGATGCTTAACCATATGAGCCACCCAGGTGCCCTCTAAGTAATCATTCTTAGAGAACTGTCACTTCCCTTATTTGGTACTCATAAACAATGACCTTTCCATTAAAAGCTACCCTCTGCCAGTCCCTTGATATCACAACCTTCCTGTTTTACATTTTATCATACCTTTTATCACAACTTAATATCTACTTTACTATTTTATTATTATTATTATTTATTGTATTATATAGAATGTATTATATACTATCTGTTACATATATGTAATATATATTATATGTATATACATATATACTGCATATGTATAATATAATATGTAATATAATAATTTATATTATAATAAATATTATTTATTATTTATTAGTAGTATATTTAGTATACTATTTACCTTATTTACTATCTGCCTTTCCCTTCCAAAATGTAAGCTCCATAAGAGTAGGGAGGTATAAAAACACAGGGAGGTTAAAAACACAGACTTGGGGTGCTGGGTGGCTCAGTTGGTTAAGCGACTGCCTTCAGCTCAGGTCATGATCCTGGAGTCCCGGGATTGAATCCCACATCCGGTTCCCTGCTCTGCAGGGAGTCTGCTTCTCCCTCTGACCCTCCCCCTTCTCATGCTCTCTCTCTCTCTCATTCTCATTCTCTCTCAAACAAATAAATAAAATCTTTAAAAAAAAAAAAAAAAAACCACACAGACTTGAGAGCCAGACTAGGTTTGATTCCTATTCTCTGCTGCTTGCTGTGTCCTTCGGCATGTTAGTTAAGTTCTGTGCCTGTTTCCTTATCTGTAAAATAGGGATAACAACATCTGGTCCACAGGGTTGTAATGAGAATTAAATGACTTAAGATATATAAGGCAATTTGGGTGCCTGGGTGGCTCAGTTAGTTAAGTGTCTGCCTTTAGCTCAGGTCATGATCCCAGAGTCGTGGGATCAAGTCCAGCCTGCTTCTCCCATTGCCTCTGCCTCTCTCTGTCTCTCATGAATAAATAAAATCTTTTAAAAAAAAGATATATAAAGCACTTAGCAACATTTAATACACAGTAAGCACTCAATAAATGCTAACATAATTATTGACCTGTCATTCCAGCAGCCTGAGTAGTGCTTGGCACAAAGCAGGCACCCAATAAACATTTGCTAAGTAATGGAGTCATAAGAGCTCAATGCTCCAACTGAAGCCAGTCTTACAGCTCAAGAACATTCCTAAGATAGAGTTGAGAACAAAGGAGAAGGACTGGGAAAAGGTGCTTTCTGCAGTGTCAAAGCCTCTGTTCAGACCCCATCTTCCACCCTAAGTGTTAAGGCCTGCTGATCACCATGGGGCATGATCTAAATTCTAGAGCTGCTTTTGGCAGCTAGGTAAGTCCTTGGGCACAACCTCCTTCCTCAACTGACATTCATCAAGGGGTTACCATGAACAGTATTTTGCATGTATTAATTCATGTAACCCTTATAACAATCTTGAGGTAAATACTAAAATTACCTCTTACAGACAGGAAAACTGAGATAGAAACAGGTTAAGTAACTTGTCCACAGTCACATTACTCCCCAGGGTGGGATGGGGAAGCAAGCAAGAGGATCACCTTAGTGTAGCAGGAGACAGAAAAGACCTGAGGGGTCCAAACCTATTCTGTCAGTTTTTAAAAACATTTCCTTTATTTTCAGCCATGGGTCTTCTCCTCACCTTTCAGAAAAAAAATCACTCACCTTCAAGTTCTGAGCCTCTCATTGGTAATATGAGATAAAAGACCTCACTTCCATTGATATCCCTCTCTGCGGGCAGTGCAAGTTGCCCCTCTTCTTCTGTCTCCTAGCTTTCAATGATGTGTTCAAATCATTCCTCTGCTGATGTCCCTCTCTTGTTCTTTTTGTCCTTATGGGTTTAAGCCTTTTAAAATTTCTTTATTTTCATATTAGTGGAGTTTGAGAAGGACAGGAGCTAAATATGTGTGGTTGGGTGGCCATGTTTAACCCCATATACTACTTTTAAGATTTTTTTTTCAAATAAAGATTTAGAAACGGGAAGATGATGATGATAGTAGGTGGAAATATGAAGTAAAGGGAAAGAAAATAAAAGGGAAAAGGAATTAAGAGTTACTGAGTTACTATTATATGCCAGGGATTTTAAAATATTTTAATCCTAACAACCATGTTAAACTGTCCTTTTGGAGAAGATGAAATTCAAGTTCAGAGAGATAATAAGAGCTCCTTTGCCTAATTCCAAAAAGCTAATGAATGGTAGAGTCTAATTCTTTTTTTTAAAGATTGTATTTATTTATTTGACACAGAGAGAGCGAGAGAGGAAATTCAAGCAGAGGAAGTGGGAGAGGGAGAAGCAGGCCTCCCACCAAGTAGGGAGCCTAATGTGGGGCTTGACCCCAGGACCCCGGGATCATGACCTGAGCTGAAGGCAGACACTTAACAGCTGAGCCACCCAGCCGCCCCTATTTTGTACATTATTATACAGGATATATATGTAAGAGAAAAATACTTTTGGAAGAATTTGGTTTTTTTAAGATTTTTATTTATTTATTTAAGAAAGAGAAAGAGGAAGGGGAGGAAGGGAGGGAGAAAGGGAGGGAGAGAGAGAACATGAGCAGTGGGGAGGGGCAGAGGGAGGAGAAGCAGTCCCTGCCGAGCAGGGAGCCTGATGCAGGGCTCAAATTCTAGAATCCTGGGATCATGACCTGAGCCAAAGAGAAAAGGGAGACGCTTAACCAACTGAGCCACCCAGGTGTTCCACTTTTGGAAGAATTTATATCATAACCTTAACAATGGCTAATACCTGAATGATGGAATTAGGGTGATTTTTACTATCTTCATTCATTTAATCAGCAAATATTTATTAAATTCCTACTATGTTTCAATTACTATTCCAGATGCTGGTGATACAGCAATGAAGAACACAGACACAGTTCACACTCTCATGGGGCTTACATTCTCATGAGAGAGATAGACAGTAAGCCAACAAAGAAATAAATAAAATCAAGTAGTGATAAATGTTATAAAGAAAAAACAAAACCCAGGAATGAGAGATACCTAAATATTGCCTAGATTTTGTTTTTACATTGACCATTTACTAATTTTCTAATAAGGCAAAAAAAAGTATTTTTACTTTAGAAAAAGTTAATGTATTTCAGGGACACCTTTGGAGGATCCATACATTGGTAAGGGACTGGACCAAGACACATTTAAGACCTCTGAATGACTAAAATTTAAAGGGTAGACTTCGGTTATCTGGAAAATTCACTTCTGTGAAATCTCTCATTCTTCCCTGATGCTTAATAAAAAGTACTATAGATCACAAAAGCCCCTAACTGCACTGGAGGCTCAATTGCATGGGATCCCCAGAGGCTCACTTAAAACTTCCCTATTCAGTACAGATGAGCCTATTAAACCCCCAAAAGTTGTTTGGTTTCAATTCCAAAACTGTAGATCTATAACTCTAGAGACATTTGTTGAGATCACTTTATGGAGACGGAAAAAAAAAGTCCTATTACTTTCCACAAATGTATATAGTGAGCCAAGACTTTCCTTTGTTCTCTGAGACCATGAAGTTTTTTTATTTTTGTTTTGTTCTGTTTAAAAGATTTTATTTATTTGTTAGAGAGAGAGCACGGGCACATGAGCAGGGGGTGGGCAGAGGGAGAGGAAGAAGCAGACCCCCCATTGAGCAGGGAGCCTGACTCAGGTCTTGATCCCAGGATCCTGAGATCATGATCTGAACTGAAGGCAGATGCATAATCGACTGAGCCACCCAGAGCTCCTAGACCATGAAGTTTTTTAAGGCAAAACAATCTGGAATAAAGGCAAAAAGGGATCTAGAGTTGAAACCAGAGAAATGAGCAGAATATCCTGAAAGTCCAAAGGAATAAATTCCTAAGTGCAGTCTCCATTGATAAGTGAAAATGTGTATGTTGTGTTTGAAATTACAAACACATCTAGATATTACAGATCCTCCTATCAGTAGAGAAAAAAAAGTATGGCCACTGATGATGGCTATCTTACTGACCGACATCTTCCCTGGGCTAGTTTCCCTCTTAACTAACAAACTGCATTCATAAAACTGTACAGCAGAGTTAGAGGTATAGCTAATGACACCAGAAGACAAGTCCACACACAGAGATGAGATCTGTAACTTTGGCTTCATTAATACTATTAAATCAGCCAAACCAAAAAAGTATCAGGTAGATTTATACCACCAACCCCATGCACACTAACGTTTGACTTGTATTGGAGGAAGTTGTAATAGTATATGTGGTATAGCCTGGTAACTCATCTTGCTGATTATGCAGAAGTATCTTCCTTATCAGGTAAGAATATAATCAATCTTCCCAAGACTTAAAAAAAAGCAGTTAAGAATAACATGGAGGACATGGGGAGATGGAAAGGAGAAGGGAGTTGAGGGAAAATGGAAGGGGAGGTGAACCATGAGAGACTATGGACTCCGAAAAACAACCTGAGGGGTTTTGAAGGGGCGGGGTGGGGGTGGGAGGTTAGGGGAGCCTGGTGGTGGGTATTAGCAAGGGCACGTATTGCATAGAGCACTGGGTGTGATACAAAAACAATGAATACTGTTATGCTGAAATGAAATTTTAAAAATCAAAATTTAAAAAAAAAAAGCAGTTAAGGGCATCTGGATGGCTTGGTGGTTTAAACCTCTGCCTTTGGCTCAGGTCATGCTCTCAGGGTCCTGGGATAGACCCTACCCTGAGATAGCCCTACATCAGGCTCTCTGCTCAGTGGGGAGCCCGCTTCCCCCTCTCTCTCTGCCTGCCTCTCTGCCTACTTGTGAACTCTCTCTCTCTCTGTGTCAAATACATAAATAAAATCTTTTTTAAAAAAGCAGTTAAAATATTGGTAGAAAAACTATTTTGTCTTAATTCTCAGAGATGAAATATTTGTACGCTATGACCAAAACCTAAAAATAATATATTTATTTATTTTTCAGAATACTTTGACTAATTCTACTATCTATATTTTTCATAAATTTTCTTTTTATCAAACAAAGGTCCAAAGAACAATTTTCAGCATTAAATAAGCAGACACTCTGTAAATACAGTCCAGATCTATAGCCCCACCCACATCCAACCCCTCAATTCCTTTAATGTCCTGTTTTATACACTTCCGGTTAAAGGAGGTGAAAATCTGATAACATCCTCTCCTGTTCAAAGTTCAATCACCATCAGAACAGATAAGGATTGGGACACCTGGGTGGCTCAGTAAGTTAAGTGCCTGCATTCAGCTTGGGTCATGATCCCAGGGTCAGGCTCCCTGCTTAGAAGGGGGCCTACTTCTCCCCCTCCCTTTGCCTGCCACTCCCCCTGCTTGTGCTCTCTCTCTGCCAAATAAATAAATAAAATCTTTTTTAAAAATTACAAGAAAAGAACAGATAAGGATGAAAAATTATGTTCTAGGAATATATGGGGAATTCAGTTTTTAAAAAGTTTTTAAAGAGGGAATAACGAGTCCAAATTGTCAACACCAACTGTTTTAGCCAGGTATCTTTTATACAGATGATTGAGAATGAATTCAGAGAAGGCCTACATCATTCCATATCCTTAGAGGGTTTTTTTTGTTTTTAATTTTTTTTTATTTATTTATTTGTCAGAGAGAGAGGGAGAGAGAACGAGGGAGCACAGGCAGACAGAGTGGCAGGCAGAGGCAGAGGGAGAAGCAGGCTCCCTGCCAAGCAAGGAGCCCGATGTGGGACTCCATCCCAGGACGCTGGGATCATGACCTGAGCCAAAGGCCGCTGCTTAACCAACTGAGCCACCCAGGCGTCCCATCCTTAGAGTTTTTAACTGGGAAGTTTCACGTGCTTTGTTTTGGGGGTTTTCTTTTTTGTTTAGTTGGTTGGTTTTTTTTAGTTTTTTTTTTTAAATATATTCACTTTAATTACATTCATGTTTTTTTGTTTTTTAAATGGGCTCCACACCGCCCAACAAGGGGCTTGAACTCAAAACAAACAAACAAACAAAAACAACAACCAAAAAAAACACAAAAAGCAAAAAACAAAAAAGAAAAGGGGGGGGGATTTGAACTCACCAACCTGAGCCAGACAAGTGCTTTGTTATCACAAGCAAGCAGAAGCCCTAATACTGATGGCTAATCAAATCCGCAGAATTGCTGGGGAAAAAGATTAATTTGAATTCAATGCACATTTGTTGAACAGAAATCAAGACAAATAGCCAACAACATTTACTATTTGGGGAATTTAAAATACAAATCCATTATGATTTGCAGGAAGTTCCCCCCACTGCCAGAATTCATTCCTCTGTTCTGGGGCTCTGTGCTCTCTTAGAAAGCACTAGGATGAACTTCATCATCTTAAAAAACTAATACTCAAAAATAGGCTGATATCCTGAGGAAGCTGGTTTTGGTAGAGTAAAAAACGTGCTTTACCTACAAGGGAGCTTCCCCCTCCCCAATTTCAGATACGAAATTTTCACAAAGTGGATGCAGTTAGTTTGCTTTAAAGTGGATTCAATTTTTTAATCCTGAAAAAAAGCTGTAGGAAGTCGAGCTACAACTAAATTCTAAATTTCAGTTTAGTATATTCTCTTGGTTCTTTGAAATAAATTATCAAAGTGCTTCTTCTCTTGCCTCACCTGCCTTTTTTTCTACTTTTAATGAAGGGTTCATGTACACACACACACACACACACCAGAAATAAGTCAGATACTACTAACATCTTTCAGCTAAAAACACCACCTCCTTTTGAAAAAGGCATGGCTATGAATGTAGGAAATTAAAGTTGGACATAGAACAGAGAAAGGTAAACAGATAAAATTAAGAAGAGTTTAAGCACCTATGTTCAAAGATGATACTGCCATACTTTGGCATAAAACAAATTGTATTTGGCCAGGGGTGCCTGGGTGGCTCAATGGGTTAAAGCCTCTGCCTTCGGCTCGGGTCATGATCCCAGAGTCCTGGGATCAAGCCCCACATCGAGCTCTCTGCTCAGCAGGGATCCTGTTTCCCCCTCTCTCTCTATCTACCTCTCTGCCTACTTGTGATCTCTGTCTGTCAAATAAATAAATATTTTTTAAAAAATTATACCTGGCCAGATACTTGCAAAATCAGTCCCCTCAACATGCATGCTTAATAATGAGTTTGATGGAAATGGATGGATTAACCTGAAAAGCTTCATATCATAATTATAAGCCAAGTTCATCAAAAGTGGGTACAGCATGAGCAATATAAAAAGACAAAATATAAAAAGACAATATGGAGAGAGAGAGGAAAAATTGTGTGGGAGCAGGAAAGCAGGTTTGCCCAGTCAGAACTGAGGATGCAGATGGGAATAGAATACCACAAAAGAAACAACAATAACATATCCTTACATTCACACAACACATTTCTTTTTATAAAGGAGTGCTTCATAAGTTTCATTAGAGACAGCAAGTATATTCATTAAGCAGTTCATTAATTTGATATACATTAAAGAGAACATCCTTGGAACCAGACAGACTTGGATTTGAATCCAAATTCTGCCCCTTAGTAGCTGTGTGACTTTCAGCAAATTGTTTAATCTCTCTGATGTGCAGTTTTCTCATTTAAAAAATACAGATGGCTTTTACTCATGGGACTGTTGAGAGGAATATTATGAGGTAAGACATGTAAAGTGCTTGGCACATAATCCCATCTCTTCTTCACCTTACTAAGATTGCCAAGTTCCTAATACTTCTAGGTTCTGTGCTAGGCCCAACTGAGGATACAAATGTAAATAAATATGACATGGGCTCTGCCTTCAAGGAGTTCAGCAATACATGTTATACTGGTGATCTAAAGGATGAAGGAAGGGAGTTCAGTGAAGACTTCACTTAAGAGATGTTTTATGCCTTTCTTTCCTTTAAAATATAAGGAATAGGCTCAGTGGGTTAAAGCCTCTGCCTTCGGCTCAGGTCATGATCCCAGGGTCCTAGGATCAAGCCCCACATCCGGCTGTCTGCTCAGCAGGGAGCCTGCTTCCTCCTCTCTCTCTGCCTGCTTCTCTGCCTACTTGTGAACCCTGTCAAATAAATAAATAAAATCTTTTTAAATAAATAAATAAATAAAAATAAAATGAAATATAAGGAATAAACATCAACTGGAGAAAAATAGAAAACATAGATAAGCAAATAAAATAATAAGCAACAAATCAGGGACACCTGGGTGGCTCAGTCGGTAAAGCATCTGCCTTCTGCTCAGGTCATGATCCCGGAGTCCCGGCGCTGAGCCACATATCACGTCAGGCTCCCTGTTCAGTAGGGAGTGTGCTTCTCCCTCTGTTCCTCCCCAACTCATGCGAGCACGCACACGCACACGCTCTCTCACTCTCTCATTCTGTCAAATAAATAAAATCTTTTTAAAAATTTTAAAAAGAGCAACAAATCATTCCACTATCAAGAGATAACTAAATGAACATTTTGAGGTAGGGGAGTGTGTGTGTGTAAGTTTAGGAGATTATTTTATGTGCATATATGTATAAATACACACATTTTTAATAAAAATTATGTACTGTGTTTTATTATATGCTTCCTTTCATTCAACACTTACAATGAAAATTTTTATCAGTAAATAATAATATATAATAATACCTAATATTTTTTACTATTTTAATCTTCACAACTTAATGGGATAGGTACTAATTTTATATTTATTTTACAGATGATGAAATTGAGACAGAGAGAGGGTAAGGAACTTTCCCAAGGTCATACAGCTTGTATGTGACATAACTGAAATTTGAAACCAGTAAGTCTGATCCACTCTGTGCTTTTATTTTTGAGAGAGAGAGAGAGAGCAGCGGTTGTAGGGGAGGAGATTAATAGAGGGAGAGGGACAAGCCAACTTCCCACTGAGCAAAGGGCCCAAAGCAGGGCTGGATATCACAATCCCTGAGAACACAACCTGAGCTGAAACCAAGAGCCTGATGCTTAACCCACTGTGCCACCCATGGTGCCCTTACCATAATTCCCTAAAAGGGTATAGCCCAGAAGGGAAATTATTAGGGATTAAATGGAGATAGCAAGGAGGGAGAAATATCAAGAACCAGACAACAGGGGTGCCTGGCTGGCTCAGTTGGTATAGCATGTGACTCCTGACCTAAGGGTTGTAAATTCAATCCTATGTTGAGTATAGCGCTTACTTTTATTTTTTTTTAAAGATTTTATTTATTTATTTGACAGACAGAGATTACAAGTAGGCAAGAGAGGCAGGCAGGGAGAGAGAGGAGGAAGCAGGCTCTCCATGGAGCAGAGAGCCTGATGTGGGGCTCAATCCCAGGACCCTGGGATCATGACCTGAGCCGAAAGCAGAGGCTTTAACCCACTGAGCTACCCAGGCACCCCTAGTATAGCGCTTACTTTTAAAAAAAGGAAGAAAAAAAGAAAAAAAAAAAGAACAACTAGACAGCAGACTTGGTGACTGACTGACTGTGGGATAAGAAAAAAAAATAACTCTTGGGTTTCTAGATGGAGAGGAGTAGCATTATTAGTTTCCTTTTATAGATAAAGAAGCAAAGGCCCAGAAACACTAAAATAATTTGTCCAAAGTACAGTTTGTTAATAGCAGAATTTGGAACTTAAATTCTAGACTCCTGTCTC
This sequence comes from Mellivora capensis, assembly GCA_004024625.1. NCBI lineage: Eukaryota > Metazoa > Chordata > Mammalia > Carnivora > Mustelidae > Mellivora > Mellivora capensis. The sequence goes on along the minus strand of PISX010029053.1, from coordinate 2,321 downwards.
AAAGTCAGTACTCTCCACTATAAGACATCAAGGAAGAATATTATCCTATATTTGTATAGCACTATATAATTTATAGAGACCTTTTGCATACATTATTTCACTTGATACTCTTAACAACCTATTAGTTAGGGCAGGTATTATCATCATTTTATTGATGAGTACACTTAAATAGAGTAAGAAAATAGATGGACCTTCTTAAAATCCTCAAAGATCTAAATTTCATCTGTTGGATTACAGAAGAGCCTTAAGGTGGGAAGTGAAATTCAAGTGATGAACTTGGGACTACCATGGCTCCTGAATGATGTAGGTACTAAGAAGAGAAAGTAGCTAGAAATAGAAGTGGTTTGGGTAGGTTTCAGGCTAGCCAGCCATATTGTATAACTCCACATCACAACATTTACAGACTTATATATATTTAAAATATTTATATACTAACAATGCGGCTGCTGCCCCCTGGAGTTGTGTAAGACAATAGCCCTAGATGACATAAAGTAGAAGTCTCCAACCTGCAGTTCAGGATCTACAGGTAGGTCTAGAAACCTTGCTTCATGGAGCTCCAAGGTGGTTTCCAAAAATGTTTTCCCCACTCTGCTATATCCCCTTTCTGCTACACATTCTGGCTATCCCAGCTAACATTCCCAGAGTGAAAGCAAGAACAGCATAGCCAGCAACTACTTCTCAGGAACTACAGTGACTATATCCACCCTGATCTCAAGACTCAGATTAAAACAAGATCCTCCAGGGAAACCTGGCTGGCTCAGTCAGTATAACACATGACTCTTGATCTCAAGGTTGGGAGTTCAAGCTCCATGCTGGGCGTGGAGCCTACTTAAAAAAAAAAAAAAGAAAGAAAAAGAAGGTCCTCCATAAAATAAGGTTGGAGATCACCCTAATAAAGGATTTGGATGAGACAAAAACGGTCTTCTCTGATCGTTTCTACTTATCTGATGGAAAAAAAAAAACTCTAGAAAGTGCCAGAATAATACTGTTAAACCTTCTTAGAACATGATTATACTTACATTAAATCCAAAGGTAACAAGAGACAAAAGACAGGTCATAACAGGCATTCATTTGGCAATCCCCTCCTACCTTGAGAGAATACTAACACAGATTATAAACAAAACGTACTATATAAGCTTTTGACCAAGTTGTGATGAGGTAAAATACAAAACTAGGACACAATGGTGTAGTCAGATGCTTCAACTGTAGAACAAAACCTAAAATGACCACTGGTAGTCTTCAAGTGGCCGAGTCAAATAACTCCAGTTAAGTTTCTTTTCCTCATATTTGGACAAAGGAAACACACTATTCATAAGGAAACATGACTGAAAACAAAGGCTAGGTAAATGTATTCTATTTTGCTTGAAGATATTTCTGATGGTGTTCTATCAACCATCACAGAATGTATCTCTTCCTCTTTCCTTGCCTAACCTCTTTCTACTTCTGACTTCTTGGACTCCCCACTGGCACTTCATGTACACATTGCTCTCTAGTGCTACTTGGTGCTACTAGCAGTTACTGATGCTAGCTGCTCTGTGTAAATATCATTTTGTTGCTTACATAGTTGTGCCACTAAGAAAACATAATACAGGGGCGCCTAGGTGACTCAGTGGGTTGGACCTCTGCCTTCGGCTCGGGTCATGGTCTCAGGGTCCTGGGATCCAGCCCCGCATGGGGCTCTCTGCTCAGCGGGGAGCCTGCTTCCCCCTTTTCTCTCTCTGCCTGCCTCTCTACCTAATTGTGACCTCTCTCTGTCAAATAAATAAATAAAATCTTAAAAAAAAAAAAAGAAAACGTAATACAAAATTCTATACTCGGGGGACACCTGAGTGACTCAGTTGGTTAAGCGTCAAGACTCTTGATTTTGGCTCAGGTCATGATCTCAGGGTCATGAGATTAAGCTGAGCATGGAGCCTGGTTAAGATTCTTTCTCTCTCCCTCTCCCTCTGCCCCATCCCTCACATGTGCACTCTCTCTCAAAAAAAAAAAAAATTCTAAATTCAGGGAACAAATTAGAATGAAAATGGGATCAAATCGAGGCCTATGACTCCAAAACCCATGCATGCTAACTCTCTCCAAAATACCATATCCAAGGAATTTACCGCAGATTAAATACCTGCTCAAAAAGGACCTCAATGTGAGACAGGAATCCATCAGAATCCTAGAGGAGAACATAGGCAGTAACCTCTTTGATATCAGCCACAGCAACTTCTTTCAAGATATGTCACCAAAGGCAAAGGAAACAAAAGCAAAAATGAACTTTTGGGACTTCATCAAGATCAAAAGCTTCTGCACAGCAAAGGAGACAGTCAACAAAACAA
>PISX010029052.1:0-20606 GCA_004024625.1 Mellivora capensis | reverse complement strand
TCAGCCTTACCTCAGATAGTTAAAGCAATGTCCAAGCTACATCTGTAAGCTGATGGCTTTCTGCCACAAATAACTCAAAACCCATTTCCCCCCACCTTGGGGAAATCTAGTATCCCAAAGATAGAGCACTGAAGAGGAACAAAAATGTAAATCAGGTTTGAGGGCAGAAATTGAAAGTTTGTTTCGTGACAGGGGGGTCAGCATTTTATTTGGGTCACAAAATATGCCATTTCCTGTCTTCTTGAAGCCCTCCCCTTCTTAAATCACTGCCCTGTAACCTGGTGTGTGAAGAGGGACGCCATCAGGGCCGAGGAGGCAAAAGCTTCCCTGTCCTGAGTGCACGGCTTTTCGCTAATGGCTCCAGGCACTGATTGCGGGGCCTGGTCCCATTCATCATAATCACCATCCCATATTTTTGAGTGTCCATGGGGGCATGACATTGTACTGTGCATAATGTTTACTGTCCTATTTCTACTTCCAAATTGTTAGCAAGATTTCATTCACACTTAGCTCATCTCTGATTACAAGCACTACTGTCCCGACTGCTGTCAGCTACCTATAGCTCTTTATACTGTGCATGTTCCCCGAAGGAATCCAGGGAGAAAGTGACACTACCACTTTTTAGCTCTGTTTTTTTCATCATTAATGGAGTTCCTCAACATGCCCATTAGTAGGTACTATTTTCTTGATTATGGGACTCCGCAAGGACATCTCTGAGTTCAAGGTTTGCCAGAAACTTCAAGATTTGGAGGAAAAAGAGAAGGCTCCTATTTACCAGTTTTGGGGACAGCAGTCCGTGTTTGATATTGCATTCTTAAGTTATCCTGCCAAAGGGATAATTAGCGCACACACTTTGTAGAGGAAGCCAGGGATGCTGAAAAAATTTAGGTTAGTTGTCCAAAGTCCAAAAAGCTGGTATTTGCATGTGGGTTCTTCCTTAATTACCTTTCAACTACAGTAAGTGCATTGTTGCATGTGCTGAATTTGCATGTGGGTTCTTCCTTAATTACCTTTCAACTACAGTAAGTGCATTGTCCTTTGAGAACCGTCATCATCTTTCACCGAGAGGTCCGAAAACCCAACCCTCATTGGTGAATTCAGTTTAACCTAAAGGACCCACACCTGCCAGAGACATGAGTGGGCACCGTGCGTAAGGAAAAGTAGATGCTCTCCTAAGGCAAGAGAAGGTACTTAAACGCATCAGGATTCAGGATTAAAGTTTATTATTTTCTTCAAGATATATTACATACCATGCTCTTTTAATGTAGAAGAACTAAAATGACATCATATTCTTATTTAATGTGGTTTATTTCTCCATACATATTTACGTCATTATTTTGCTTCCTTACTCTAGAAGCGAGTTCTCCATCATCATGATAGATCTTCTAATGGTCTATCCTCGCTCAGAACGCTTCTTTTTTCTTGTAGCATTTTCTAGTGTGATGCTATATTTGACATGTGATTTCTTCCTGTTGTTCAAGGGCTTTTGAGATTTTCATGCTCCTTCACATCAGCCTCATTGTCCTCTGGCATTATTTTGGAGGGCCACTACCTGCACATCTATTTCCTGAGTAGGTTTCAGAGTCCGGCATTTCCCCCTCAGCATTTCACGATTGCAGATGACTTTCTGTAGCGTGTTTATCTTCTCAGAGTCTATTAGTTGCTCAAGGTTGATGCTCCAGCTCGCTTGAGTGACAATTCGGTAAGAACCTTAATGTTTGCAGATTGTGACTGCTACAGAATATTATTGTGCCTTCTGGTTCATAGGTGCCATGATTTTCTTTATTCCCAATAATTCCCCCTGTGATGATTTTAAGCTTCCTTATAACTTTGAAAAGGAATCTTGAAAATCTTTTTTGCATGTTTTCTTCTTCACAGTATTTAATGCAAAGAGTTACTCAACCTTCGAACTGTTCTTTAGCAATGAAAAATGTTTCTGTTACAGACTGAAGCCCATAGATGTAGCACTCATCTCCAGTTTCCTATACGATGCTCTCTGGCCTTTAACCCACATTTCCCACCTGGTAACTTGAGATACACAACATGTTCGTAACTTTGCAAAGCATTTTCCATTAGCCTCCCACCGTCTGGATATTCAGGCACTGATGACAAGGACAATTATTTAATAATGTACTATTTTGCTGCCTGTACTTCCCTATAATTACATGGTTAGTAGGAAAAAAAAGATCAGCTATGTAATATAACCTAACAGAGACTAAAATAAAATATAAAAGCAGATTTAAATGTACTTTTGAAAGAAAAAGACCAAGTGGAGGAAAAGAGGCTTGCATGGAAAAAAAAAAAAGAAAACAAAACTAAATGTAAAGGAAAAGTAAAATATCAACAGCTGTCTATAATACACATGGAAATTAAACTTCACATTCTTTGTATATTTTAAAATCATATAATCATAACATTTTTACCCACTTGAAAGAAAATCAGCATGCATTACAATTAACCACAAGGAAGGACTGAGTAGATCCTGAACAAGGTGGCCAGAGATATTCAAACTGCCCATCTCAAAATGAAAGGAAAGGGAAGGACCCAGAAAGGCACCCCTGAGTTGGACACAGAAGAAGACAGAGCCGGAGGCCCAGGCTGAGTGAAAAAAACCTGTTGATATCAAAAGAGGACAAGAAAGAAGGGTCTTAGGCTGAGTATAAACATATAAAACTGACCATAGGTATATAATATATTATGAAAAAAAGAAGAACTATTCCACTCACCGTTGATTCTGGTCACAGGAATGTAATTAATAAAGCATGTCATTGGAAATTACGTTATGTCACATACCCTTATTATCACTCAAAATATATGTAATTCATATACTGATGGAGGGTTGCAGAAAATAGTTTGTGAATCAAAACAGGCAGGTTAATACAGAGGTGCTTGGGTGGCTCACAGATAAGCATCAATTTTTGATTTCGGCTCAGATCATGATCTCAGGGTTGTGAGATCGAGCCCTGCGTCAGGCTCTGCACTCAGTGGAATCTGCTTGAGATTCTCTCCTTCTCCCTCTGCTGCTCCCCCTTCTCTCTCTCTCTTTCTAATAAATAAATACATCTTAAAAAAAAAAAACAAACAGGCAGGTAAAGACAACTAATCCATTTCTTCACAATTTGGGGAATTCTTGCACTGGCATTAGGAAGGTTTAGTTTTCTATTTTACATCAATTTCTTTTGTGATTTAAGCTTATTTATTTTTGTATTATTTTTCCATTAATATAAACATCTGTTTACTTCTTTTCATTCTACTCCATTTAAACACTTAATGACAATTAAATTTCCCTTTCCCTTCACATTTTGATTCTTCAAGCCTCCTTTTAATATCTTCTAAAAAAAAAAAAAGCCTCCCATCGACAAGGACTTTATATGTCAAATAGTGGCTGTGGGAAGGGCCAGCCACATTCTGCATAAGCAAAAGAGTCTCAAGGGAGGGGAGCCCCTACTCAGAAATAGATCCCTCACATAGGCTATCAATTAGACATCCATTTGTGCATAAATACTTCCCTTTAAAAATAAAATAATTCTAAAAACATTAGATTATATTTGTACTTAATATAAATTTAATCAGAACATTACTGGCCCTCCCCTTCCCACAGTTTTCTTCCTGTTATTCTCCCAGTCAGAACACAGGGTAACCTGAATGGACGGAGATCCTGTGAAGTGTGCCTGAGGGGAACCCTTTCAGAAGTCATTCTGAGAGAAATAGCCTCATGACCCTCATTCTCCAGGGAACCCCATCACTACCTTTGAACAGCTTGCCTTGGCCAAAGGTGTTGGAATGTATTTTGTTGATCTTTCCATAGTCTTTGCCTTGTATGTTGCCTCCATCCAAGACCTCTCCTCCTCAACCTTGAGAGCTAGTTGTTCATAGCCCAGTCACTCATGAAGAGTTGTTCCTTAGGACTTGATGAAAATATGGGAGGATATCGACGGGTTCACTCACACAGCCTGAGAGCTTCCTCTAGATACCATGGCAGTTAGAGGAAGCCAGGATCCTCACTCTCTGGGGATCCCAAATCCCTGTCACACTGAATGATATAGACTTGAGGACAGCTGGGCACTCAAAAGTAAGTTGTGTCACGGAGTCAGGAAAAGAGAAAGGAAACCTGAGGGTCCAAGAAAGCTTCTAGCGGTGATGAGGACAATGAACAATGAGTGGGTACCTTGAAAACACTGGGACTCTCCAGAGGTGATGTGTGGCAGAGGATGTGAAGAGCTTGGTGAAACAGGTGAAAAGTTTTAGAAAGACAGAAAGTTCATAAAGAAGGTTTTTTTGTGTGTTTTTTTTTATACCCTGCAATTTTAACCTAAAGCATTTGGAGACCATTGAAATGGGACTGGAAATTACTATCTAAGGTAAAATATTTAGCAGACAACCTCAGAGGAGAAATTATATGAAATAAACATGTACTGGCATTCAAGTAGGAGTTGGCAATCTTTTTCTGTAAAGTTTTGGATAGTAAATATTTTAGATTTTGCAGGCTCTGAAGCAAAACTGAGGACAGTAGTAGGTATTTACATGAGAGTAAACAAATTTCCACAAATTTCATATTGATAAGATTCAAAATGTAATAATGATAATTCAGTTCACTTTTATAAATACAGGTCTACTAATGAGAAGAATGGAATTATCTTTTGGGGGATAATATTTTGCTTAACTGAGGTTCACACTTAGTTTTTGCTATCATCAAAATCAATTGCAGATTCATCCTTAAATTTGGTCCATAATTAAACCTTGAAGTATTTCATCTTTGAAGATATCTTTTCACACAGGGAGGTACGGCCAGACACCAGTGTTAGTTTAGGAGCATATGAATTTAATGGAGCATATTTATCAGCTGGGAGGCATAGAGAAAATATAACATTCTATTTTCCCCTTGATATTTGATTTTCAGATGTCATTATATGGCATATTAGTAACTTCCAAAGGAAGATTAGGTGGAAACCCTTCAACTGCACAGTTAATTGAATTTTGAAATACGAAGGTTTTTTTCCCCCCTTGCATTTTGATGAAGGTCTGAAAAGCGCTGCTGGAAATATATGGTTTGAATTTGGAAAATATAGCTACTGCAAATTTGTGTAGGAATGGAGATCTTGTTGTTTTTTTTTTTAATGTTAAATAGTACATGACACGTATAAGGGAAGTTTCCCACTACTCTGTTTCAAACAATATTAGTTGTCATAGAAATGACTTTACTGTAGTGAAAGTGTTGCATCTAAATCCGCTTTTACCTCATAATTTTGTGTTGAATTCATTAATAAACGTTATTAAGTCAGCACTAAAAGCTAATTTCCAACTCATGTCTGAGAGCAGTAGTTAAGAGTGGTACTTGCAACCACTTGAAAATATAAAAAATATAAAAATACAAGCCATGTTCAGCTTGTGGGCTATACAAAAACAGGCAGTGGATGGGATGAGGTCAGTGGGCCTTGGTTTGCAACCTCTGAATTACACCAATAGAATCTCTGGAGTCCGACTCCCTAGGTTTGAATTCTGGCCATACTCACTTAGGACCCCCGAGACTTTGGGCTAATTACATAATGTCTCTGACACTCTAGGAGAGGCTAAGAATTCTCTACTTCATAGAGCTGAAAGGATGAAATGAAGGAAGTGCGTGGCATAATGTATAAACAATTAGTAAGTAGTTTTCAATAGTAAAATAGAAACTTCCCATAATGGTATAAACAGATCAAAGGTTCAACCATGTAAGATGAGGGGGAACAGAGCAGGCAGGGAGCAAGCTAAGGAGACGGACTCATGTAAGCCCACTGGGGAGGATATGTACCGATCACCGACCACCTTCCATCTGCATTCTGGTTATTACTGAGGCATTTTGCTGTATTAGAATGACTGCAAATATTTTATGAATATTGCCATCATGATACTCTCTTTTCAAATTCTTTATAGCTCCCTTATGAGATAGTATTCATACCACTGTATAGACAAGAAAGTCAAGGCTGCCAGCCTTGACTTTACTCAATTCAGCTTCTCCTACTTGGCCATGATCAACAAATCCAGCTTCCCCAGTTCTGTGCTGTGTCCTGGCTCAACGTGTTCTGCATTTTTCCACAGTAACCACAGGTAGAGAGCAGAGCATGGGTTTTGCTTTTCCTTGGACCTCGGAACTGCCTTTAAAGGTATTAAAAGTCTTTATATATGACCCAACTATGTGCCTATCTCCTGATCCTAGAAAGTTAGAGATGTACCTTCTTTATTTCTGAGTGTATAGAGATGACTACTGAATGTATAGAGATGGTACATTCATGAAGCAAACGAATGAATGAAGATTATTATAAAAATGTAGTGTTTCATTATTATTCCTCATGAAGGACAGCACCCTTCAGTCATTTCTTTCATTGTGCTCACTATTTTCACATTCTCTTCTATATTATGATATTTATTTATATACTAAAAGAAACCTTTTATAGAAAGAACACATAGATTAACACGTGTTCCTGTTCAGACCCCAAATTCACCATTCAAAAGCTATGTGAATTTACACAAAAATTTCACTTCTCTGTTCATTTCCTGATCTAAAAGCTATCTTTAGGACCAAATTTAATTTTGAAATTCTATAACAGTTTTTTAAAACGGGAAGTTCAACAGTGATAATGGGTTCCGTATTATTCATTTAAATGTTTTGAAAAATAATTTCTAGGATTTAAATGAGGACTTAAAAATGCCTCGGCTCTACATTGTTTTAGGAGATGAATAACATCCTTTTCTTTTTTGATAGAAATACTTAAAGAAAACATATTTGGTCTATGATGACTAACTTTTGTTAAGTCTCCTTGAATTTTTTTTAATACACCTTAACAGCAGTCTAACTTGATGCATAACTGAAATTCTGCATTGGTTTTTTTAAACCGTATTCAAACATAACCAGCATCAGTAATTTTATTCAATAAAACCAGCATCTTAACTGTGGCTTTACACTGATATCAGTAACCCAAACTGAAAAGGACTGATCAGGCCCGGCGGGAGGAACCAAGTTAATTTCTCTATCACCTCCTAGATATTTGCTTTATCTGAGAGACCTCATATATTAAAAAAAAAAAACTCTCATTGGGTTCATATATGCATTTTTCTCTTCATAAGCTCAATGTTGAGTAATTTTTGATATTCATCACTGGAAACAGACTCGGTAATTGCTATACACCTGCAACTTCCATCTTTCTTCTGATGACAGTAACCAGCATGTACCAATTGCTTTAGTTTCCCGGCACTTCTGCTTTCCTAAGGCAGGACTATGGGTAGACGGTCTTCTTCCTGTGATGTTCCCAGCCCCCAGCTTCAAGCCTGACACATAATGCCTGACTCAAATAAATGAGAGCGTGGATCAAAGCATGATCACGTTTGATGCTCATGGCATTATCCCCATTAAACAGATGAGGAAAGAAAGGATCAGACAGGTTAATTAAAGAATATTTCACAAGGTCACACCGGAAAGATAAAGTGGTAGTGTTAAGACTAAAACCATATCTTCTGACTGAAGAGCCATTATCTTTTCAATTACTCCAGGCTGCCTCTATTCGCAAATCATTAAAGCTGTGCAGGTTTTTAGAGCTGACCTATCATGTCACGTTTCGTTCAGAAGATTGTATTATGAATACTTCATACACTGTCTCTAGCAGTTTTATGATGTTTAGGATCGTAAAACAGCCATAAACTTCCTCAGCACAAAAACACCAGGAAGGCCAACTGAGAAACTTGCCACAAACTTTTAATGTGTGTCTGTAGAGAATTAGGGACCCCATAAACATTCTGGGGCACTCCCCGGGGAGTTTGGTGGGATACGATTTCCCACAACTGTTCAGAAGTTCCAAGAAGTTAGGAACATTTTTGTGCTGCTTAGGCAAGTATGTTATCCGCAGGCTCTAATTTCTAAGGTCCAAGGAAAAGAAATGGTCGTGGAAACTTTCTCTAGGGGCTTTGTCTGGTAGAAAGCATGCTCATTCATCCCAAACAAACCATTTCTAAGAAAGCAACAATTTTGTTGACTACATTTAAAGATAGAACACGCAGTTCCCAAATGCAATTTCAGTTTTCCAAAGGACAGTTTTATTCTTTTCAGAAATGCCTTGGTGATTTTTTGTTGTTGTTGTTGTTTTGTTCCGTTTTGCTTAGAAGCACCACTTAGATGCTCCTCTTTAGTCAACATGAAAAGGAAAGAAAAGAACAAGCAACCCAGTGATCCTCCGGTGGCCTCGAGGCAGTGGATGGAGGATGTCTCCCAAAAACAAACAGGTACTCTAGGTGACACTGGTAAAGACTTTTCAAATCTGGCTAAAATGCTCTCCAAATGCTGCCCCAGTCAGATTGACTCAGATTAAATGTTTTCTTTTTTTCTTTCCTAAGAGATGTTTCTTTTCTGTAGTATTTTTAAGAAATCCCTCTAGAAGTACTGAAATCTCAGTAATAAGATGTTAATATCTTACATTAAGAACTGGCTTACATTTACTTACAGTGGCCAATCTTGGCTTCTATTACATTCAGCACAGGAACATTTTTCTTTTGACAATAGGTAATTATTAAAATTACTGATTCCACACTTCCTAAATCTGTGCTATTAGCCCTCAGTATGCGTGTGTATGTGTGTGTGTGTGTGTGTGTGTGTGTGTGTGTTTATTTTTTTAGAGAGGAAATTAATAGGAATTTAGCACCAGGACCAGCAACTCAATCAGTATTTTTGGACATTTGTATACTGTTTTGGTTGTGGAGGAGAGAAAAAATAATTTTCCCTCTACCCTTTAGATTTCTTAGCTGAGACTCCCCCGTCATAAAAGACACACTAACAAAAGTAAAACAAATAGGCATCTGATTAACATGTATACCTCAAATATGCACGGGAGGTACCCAAGGAAAATGAGCAATCTTCTGGGGTGGTTTAGAATTCAGCCTTCAATACCATTCTAAGAGAGAAAGGGAAGCGGAGGCAGGTCTCTTAGGGGGCAGGAAATGGTTTTTAGGAAAGATGAATGGGCCCTTGGAAGAACAGATGGGAGGTGTGATAGTTTGTGACAAAGTGTGTCTGGGTGTGGGGTCGACTCCTCTCCTGTGACAAGAATCACTCTTCCCTGGTTGGTGATGCTCCCAGCAGAGGGATTTATGATACTTGGTTCTCTCTGGAGGATCTGTATTAAGGCAGATAAAGGAGTTCAGAGAAAGCCTCTCTCTGTTTTGTTGCTTCTCACTGCTTTCAGCTCACAATAATCGATATGCCAATGGGGCATATTTTAGGGTGAAATATTCTGCTACACTTTACCTTTGCATCTTTCATATATTTCTTGTAGGTAGGACATAAATGCTTCAAATATGGGTAATTCCTTAGGAAGTACGATTTTCCCAGTTTAATTAATAAGTTCATAACTGACTTTGTGATTATTTTTATCTATGTAAAATTTATATTCTAAAGGATATTCACTTTAGGGAAATGAAGATAGGTTTAAATTTGAGGTTTGTTTATCTGGGACATCTTACTAGATCAGGAACTTTATTTTTTTTTAAGATTTTATTTATTTGTCAGAGAGAGAGAGGAGTGAGAGCAAGCACAGGCAGACAGAGCGGCAGGCAGAGGCAGAGGGAGAAGCAGGCTCCCTGCCAAGCAAGGAGCCCGATGCGGGACTCGATCCGAGGATGCCGGGATCATGACCTGAGCCGAAGGCAGCCGCTTAACCAACTGAGCCACCCAGGCGTCCCTAGATTAGGAACTTTATTAATGGCTACAGTCTATCATTCACAATTGTATCCTTAAAACTTAGTTGATGACTGACCATATCAAACCCTCGGTAAATTTTGTTAACTAACTGAATGAAAGACAATTAAACCATGCACACCATGTGTCCATCCAGGGGTCAGCGCACTAGAGTCAAATCTGGCCCATGGCCTGTTCTTGGATGCCCTACAAGCTAAGAATGCTTTTTCACATTTTTAAAGGACTTGTAAAAATAACAATGAAGCATATGTGACAGAGACTATATGACTCACAAAGCCTAAAATATTTACTATTTGCAGACCCATCTTTACTTTTAAATATACACTTTTTTTAAAAAACATATTCTTTGGTCAGAACTCAGACCAATTTGTAGACCGAGGCTACCCAGGGAGGTAGACTCTGGAAACTGCCTATTCAAAGTCATTCTCCTTTACTCTTGTTAACAGAATTCCTATTCTGTTTGGCTTACATTGTACCTACCTCTAGGGATGAAATGTGGTAAGTCAAAGCCTGTCTCAGCCATTCCACTTCTCTTTACTAGTGACTTGTCTGGGTAGACATATGAATAAGTCCTGGAAGAGGAAACTGAAGGGGGAATGTCCAGAAAGCTATCTGGGGAGGATTTTATTCCTCTTTTAAAAGGAAACATATAGAAAGGAATATACAAGTGTGTTCCCACTTTGTTCCTTGGGAACTTGGTTATGTGCAGACATATTCTGGATCTTTGGCAGCCATCTTGACCAGGAAGGGAAGACCACAGAACTGATTGCTGTGCTGATGTGTTACCACTGACGGGCTGCAGGACTGACCTCTGAACCACCTGTCTTCAGTCTTCTGACATGGTATAAGATCGTGGCTTTATGGGTTAGCCACTGTTAACTGTGCACTCTGCTACTTGCTGACAAAATATCCTAAGTGATCCCCTTCAGGTTTTAAATCTGTTCTGATAATGAACTAGATTCAATTATTAAGTTTGTTTGGCAGGAGGAGCTTTTTCAAAGGACTTGGAGTCATGAACGAAATGATGATATTATCCAGACAAGGACTGATATAACCTGGTCTTGCATAATCTTGGAAGTAACCATGTGGTCCTAGATTTGTATGAGAAATGTAGCCATTTGGAGAGCAGAGTGGATTCAACAATGGGAAATAATTTAATTTCCCCATCTGACTAAGAAGTAGCTGTGTGTGTAAAGAAGTGTGTGGGTGTTTATGTGTTTATGTGCATGTTCTGTGTGAAGATAGAATGCATGCACCACACTCTATCAGCTATTGTTCAGAATACAGTAGACTAGGGATTCAGAGGGGAAAAGCCATTGACCTCTCAATAAAGATGTTACAAACCATGAGCTGAAGTTCATGCTCTTGAATTTCATTAAGAACCCCCAAGTTCTTCCCTCAATGCTTGTTTCCGAATGGATAAAAATGCAACGTTACGATAATAACAACCTTAAGATAATAATCTTACCCTGTTTCTTTGTTTTGACATCCCAACTTGGTAACTGCATTTCGAGGAAATCTCGCGGGGCTCACAAGCACAGAGGAATGCTTTTCAGACTTCTAGTGACTCTACATTAGCTCGGTTAACTACTGTAATCTTGCAACAAACTAACATTCATTTAGTTTTCTGAAACTTCTCAAGTAACTTTTGATCGAGATGTTTTTCTCTGTTGTTGCATGTCTTATTTATCTATCACATATGTCTATGTATCTATGTATAATACTTTGGATGGACATTCCATCTCTGGCTTGTATTACCTTCTAGTTCTGGTTCGATAACCTATAAAATTTCATGCTATTTCTGTCCATTATTGCAAAATTCTATTATTATTATTTCTATTTCTGTCCATTATTGCCAAATTCTAACTACCTGGTAGGGGTCCATACTTTCTGAATTTGTAAAGACACAACTTTACAAATTGCTCCCCACTAAGCTCCTTTCATAAAACAAATTGAGAATGGAAAACTTACTTATCTAAAAGAAGAAAGGGGTACATTTCCTACAATAAAATTCTAATGTAATAGTGCTTTACATTATAAAGTGCCCTCATATTTCTTATGGTATCCTCATAAAAAACTCCATGAAGTCACAAGTATTGCTTTTTGTGCCCATTTGATACTTAAAAAACAGAGGCTCATAAAGTTTAAGAGATTTGCTCATGTCACTGTCCTGCAAAGAAACAGATTCTGACTCTAAACCCAGATCTCCTAACTCTACTCTCTCCCAGAAGGAGGCCTCTTCTAACCGTTTTTTGGTTTTTGTTTGTTTAGTTCTGGCATCACCACCATTTTATTTGAATTACTTTTGGCAATAATTACATTTTGAAATTGAAATTTTGTCAGAGGTAGCCCTTTAATTAGGCTGGCTGACATTCTCAGTGAACTCAGCGAGCCTATTTAAAAATGTGTCCATCAATTTCTTTTTTTAAAAACATAGAGGAAAAGTAGTTCACCACATATTAGGAATGCACAGAAATAGTTTGGAAATGTTTGAATACTGTGTATAAGGTTAGTGTAGTACATACAACTACAGATTCTACGGGTATAACGTGACAAATGTCAATGTCAGTTGAAGACTGAACGTGAAGGTCTCCAGTGAATTTACGGTGCCATCTTCTCTGGCTTATTCTCACCAGACGACAGAGTTCTGTGTACCTGACCACCAGGCTTTATTGGTGGGCCACATATGTGCACCGTTCATTCCATTTTAATTAACCTCAAGACTCCAGTTTACATGGCAGAGCTGGGCTCCCTAATTATTTTCACAAAACTACTGATGTGCCCAGAAACAAAGGAAGAGAGAAGATATGAGGTGTTAGAACCATGGCTGAATCTCACACAAATAGGTATGGGTACTAGAAAATATAACAAATCACTGGTTTTTAATTAAAAAAGAGATGCTTGTCCATATTACTTAATTTTTGTTGAAGGTGTTGTAGTTAACTCTAGAAATGACTCAGGGGCTAATTCTTTTTGTACACTTGTCGATACATCTATATATTCTAGAATGTGTTAAAAAATATGTCCTAAGGTAATATTTTTCATCTTTACAATGTATGTGAAAAATTACTCTTTTTATCCTCTGAGGACAGCTGAGACTGGGAATTGAATGCACTGTTACTCACATGCTGGCCTTGGCAGAGAAAGGCCAGGATTATCTTAGAACATGGCTTCATTATTGAGATAAAATAGGAGATAAAATGAGGAGACTTTACTGCTCTTTATGTAATTAAATGCAATCATTATTATGAAAAATGTTCTGCACAGCTGTTAGGCTGGAACAAAATTTGCATTATCAGTAATCCCTTTATGTCTTTGACATGATTCATAACTTCTCACATATTCCCTGGTCTGAAAATGAAATAGAATTTGAAACCTTCCACAGGTAAATATTGCGTATTTGTTGTCTTACTATTGATTCTGTAGCTTGTTTCCTAATTCAGTGAACATTCCAATGGTTAAACTGCCAAATCGGGACAATTTATCCTCTCAGTGACTCTCAGACGAAGAGTTAAAGGGCCAAGCAGGTCATAAAATAGGCGGTATGGTTCAGTCTCAAACTTTAAGACACTAAGGTAAGGGTCTTCAAAGAGGCTGGTAATTAGGCCACTCTGATTTCATAAGGCGTGTGTTAGAGTGGAGGTTATGTTATGCACAAAATAGGGACATGGCTAGGGCCATGGTTAGGGACCTGGAGATTGAGGTCTTATCAGACCCACTTAACTCTATCTGACAAAACTTCTCCAATATATTTACCAGTATTGCAAATATATTTAATTTCCTTTGATTGTCTAAATCTCCAATGACTCTGAATGTAGGCAGGAAAGATAGAGGTACAGTGCACTGGGGACCTTAAAACCCCATATATCAGTCCAAATTCAGTAATGAGTCCATCCATGCTCAGACCTAAAAGGTCTGTGAATTTCCTTTTCCAGTCTCATGGGAAGTGGCCCTAACCCTTTTTGGAAAAGAGTTAGCAATCACAGTCTCTTTTCTTCAGAGATTCTTACTCTTTATTTGAGGGACCCTTGGTCTTGAGAACTGATTTATGTCAAGGAATTACATGGCGTGGTGTACTGTTGGCTCTATGACGTCACAGTCAGGCTTCTGCTGTTAACACTAGAGTGTGTTTGTTTCAATCAAGTTAAACTCTCATAGCCTGACTTTAGTCCATGAGATACCATGGTTAATTAACAACTACTACAGCTCCCTCTAGGGCAATTTATTCTGAGGACGTTTCTGTCCCGGCTGCCTGTTTTTGTAATCACCAGCACCTTGTTTCCTGCAGTTCATGGCTTAGTCTTTCCCAGTGTGGGACCCAACCATCCACATGGAAATCGGGGAACCTATTTCTGCGGTAAGATTTTCCACCTTCCTGCCTGGCTTCCTACTAGAAACAGCCATCATTATAGCATCTTTCAAGGTGTGGTGAAAACCTTTTAATAAAAATACATATTTAAAAATACTTCATTTGGAAATAATTTCCAATTTACAGCAAAGGTGCAAAAACAAGCATCTACAAAGATCAACAATATGCCCCTCCCTAGGTTCCTTTGTCGTGAACAGTGTGCCCCATTTACTTTCTCATTTGGATTTGGTCTCAACATTTGGGAGTACATTGCATATCCCTTGGTCCTTTACTGCTAAATAACTTATTTTCTAAGAAGAAAGATGTATTCTCACGTAACAGCTGTACGGTTCTTATCTTTAGTAAATTCAACATTAATTCAATACTTTTGTTTCATCTGTCACCCATATTCTAATCTTGTCACACTCACCCAGTAACGCCCTTTACTGAATTTGCTTGTCCTCCAGTATAAATACTCTAGGATTTGGTATGGCACTTAGTGGTTACGTCTTTTTAGGCTCATTTAATCTGGAACATTTCTAAGGCTCTTCCTTGTCTGTTGTTACATTAGCCTTTATGCAGAATACAATCCTACCCCCCCTTCCAAAAAAACAGAATACAGCGTTCCTCTTTTTCAGTTTGTTTGATTCCTCATTTTTAGACTGAGGTTATATATTCCCAGCCAGAGCATGACACAGAGGATACTGTGATGATGTCCCTCTCAGAGTATCAAATGGATAGGTACGTACACAGTGTCTATCCCCATCTTTGTCACCCTGTCAAAGTATTGTCATTTTTCCATTGAATAGTTAACTATTTTTTGCTTTGCAATTAAGAAATGATTATAAGGATAACTGAAGATCAGACTAATATTTTACTCCTTATCAGAATCTACCCCCCTTGTTCTAGCATCCACTGATGATTATACTTGGTATAATGATTATACTGATATAGTTGCCTCGATCTATTATTATATCTTTTTCCCTTGTTTAGTTCTCTTAGAACCCATTCTCATACAGATTCCTTAGCTTTCTGCTACTTCCATATGAGTCAAATCCTGGATCTATTTTTTTTTAAAGATTTTATTTATTTATTGGACAGACAGAGATCACAAGTAGGCAAGAGAGGCAGGCAGAGAGAGAGAGAGGAGGAAGCAGGCTCTCCGCAGAGCAGAGAGCCCGATGTGGGGGTCGATCCCAGGACCCTGGGATCATGACCTGAGCCGAAAGCAGAGGCTTTAACCCACTGAGCCACCCAGGCGCCCCACTGGATCTATTTTGATTTGTAATATAACGCCTTCCGTGTTAGCCTCTGTATTTGTCTCCCCGGCACAAGCTGGGAGCCAACTCGTGTCATATGGATACTGTCTACGAGGCCCAGTACAGGCAGGGCTGGGGAAGGGTACTGCCATCCTTTGAGAGGGGAAGGTGTCACAGGGTCCCCCAAACAACTCTGGTTTGTATCATCAGAGAGAAGGAAGAACTGTTTCCGCTGGTAAAGGGGTAGTCTCTGGTCTTTGGGGATATAGAGTAGTTGAGTTCTGAATCCACCAAAATGTCTTCAGAATTATCCTTTCTCTTAATAAACACTCAAGCTTTGACATGAGAGACACGATGAAGATTTGCGTTCAATTTATGTTTGATTTAGAAAATTAAAGGAACTGACTGCTTTCTGGCTCGACATGTCAGTGTTGTGGCTGCAAGAGATCATGCTAGGTGTTCCTTAATTTTCTAACCATATCTCCTGCTGAGAATTTAAAACCCAGAGGTCCTGTTTTTTCCCTCTCCTTGAAACTCTCCAGTGGCACGAGAAATAGCTGGAGGTCTGTACTCTTCCTATCGCCACCATCGTCCATCACAGCAACCATCAGCTCTGCCCAGACGCCCCCTTCGTTGGCACTTTATTCCAAGGGGCTAAACAGGTCACTGCGCATGGGCCGGTGGTTTCCGATTTGGGGGAAGCTTTCGGGAGCTCTCCCTCCTCACTCCCAGACAGGTCTGGCTCCTTCCAGTATTAGAGACCGTGTCAGTCAGGACTCAATGTAAACGCAGGATTTAGTCTAATTTTTTTTTTTTTTTTTTAAAAAGAGGAAGAGATGAAAGACAGAATCACAGGCTTACGTTAAGGAAAACTGGAGGGACGGACGCTAGTCCAGCCCCGGAAATGACGTCTATGAGGAGACCAGCCCCGCAGGGCGCCTGCGCGGAGGCCACCGGAAGTGAGTGCGACCCGGGACCCCGGCTCCGACCGTAGCGAGGGTCACTGCCCCTGCTGCCTCCGATAGGACTCCCCATCAGAACAAGTCAAATGGGAAAAAGGACAATTAACGAGGCAGGAAATCTCCAAACGTCCATGACCCTGTTAGCCAGGAAAACATCCAAAGGAACGAGAAGACGTCCTCTGCCTCGTCTGCACTTCCCAAACCTCACTCCCGAGCCTTTCATCGGAGGAACCGACTTTGCATCCAGAACCAGCGCTGCGACGCGTAGATGCTATTTTCAGCTTTTCCAATTCTCAGTGAAAGGGTGAAATCTAGTTTGAACAAGACACCCACGGGATTTAGTGTGGCTCACCGGTGAGAACTGCCACACTTAGACTCAGGTGCAATCAGCCCCATTTATCTATTTTTAATGAGAGCTGTAAGCAGTACATACTTGACTCAGATCTCACACTGTGTACTTGTAAATCATACTTCACGAAACTCATAAAATGGATGATTCTGACTTCCTTGGACTGAAGTCTGTGACACTTATTTTCCTCCTTTGCTTAATATTCTTAAATCATGAAAATAAGTGGCATCTAGCTTATGACTGTAGTGATTTTGATATTTAGTCTTATATTTAATGCACTTTTCTTTCCTAATAAAGCTCTGATGTATTAAAGTTAATTAAACAGTAATTGCATATGACTCATTAACATATCCGCAGCTCGGGCACAGCAAGAACAAGCTGATTTTTTAACAAAATGGCATGGAAGATCCAGTCCACCCCCACGCAGAGTAAAGGAGAGCCTTACCTTCTCACGGAGGTGCCTGGGTTAAGCGGAGCGTGTTAAGCATATGTCATACTCTCGGCTGCTAACTAATGGAAGGGCGAGTTAAGTGCATTTGTTGATACAGTTGTGAGCATACCTTTTTATGTTGTCGCTGTTGTCTGTGACTGCGTTTTTAACTGAAGTAGAAAATCATAGGGAAAAGAAATGAAAACCATAACTGTAGGCTAATTGGCTTTGAAGCTTTGGGGATTCATTTTATTGTGGAAGGGTCCACTGAAAGGCAAATGCTGGTACACAGCATGAAAAGTGTCGACCACACGGAAACCACCGGAGAAAGCTCAGTTGGCTGGCAACGCTGTCTGATTAAGAGGTGCATATACATAAGCCAACTTTCATTGTGTTTGTTTTCTTTATACTTGTTTAGCTCTTGGAGGCAAGGACTTCCTCATTACTTGAAATTCAATGAAAGGGGAAAAAAGACGAAGATGAGAGAAAAGAACTTCTTCAAAAGTACCTTTCTTTTCATTTGAGATCTTCTTTGAAGGTTTCCATTTTGTGGTAAATTATTTTGTTGCATCTCACATTTTAATTTATGCTTGCAAACTTTTACTAGTTAATAGAGTAACCTTTGTAATTCTGGACTAAGCATATTTGTTCTCTAAACTTTGATATGAGAAGGATCTCCTCCATCAGGGAATAGAGAAAATAAGGTGGCATGTTAGGGTCAAGTTTTCAATTATTAGCTGGACTTTTGTTTAGGAGAAGCTGACGCACGCTTAAGAGCATCTTCCCAAGGCAAAACTCTCTGGCTGCTCTGAAGTCGTCAGCTTCTGTTCGGGGGTCAATGTAACATCTTCCCTTCTCATCAAGTAAGTCTAGAAGTTTCACTCCATTGTCCACATTTCTCTGAATGATGTAGATTAATCTTTGGTGGAAGGGATAACCTTAAGAGATAGATGGCACAAAATTTTAAATGTCATTTCGTATGGTATTTTTCTAATTGACTGAAAATACCTATTTCTGATGATATCACCACAATCAGAATATGACCCGACTACACACCGATACAGAATACGACACATACACAAATATCACTGTAGCAAAGCAGAAGAGATATCTGATTTTTGCTATACTAGAACGCAGGTCTACAGAGCACAGAACTATAGCCTGTGCTTCTAATAGGATGAAGCTACAGGATCAAGAGAACCAAATGTGATATTTCAATCTTGAAATTAGCATTGAAAACAAATGCTTCAGTTAAGGTAGTGCAGAGATTCTGCTGGGTTGCATATTTGAAAGAACAAGTATCCAGAGGATACACTCATGCAAGGCTTTAACAAACATAAAGGATGTGGAAGAGCAGGAGAAAGAAATCACAGGCAATCATGAATCATGATGGAGCCCACACATCTCTAGGCACAGTCCATCAAGGTCTTTCCTCAGCCACAGAAGGTGTACTTCATCTCTGGATACAAAGCACCTTGATACGTGTGAGGTATTTTGGTGTCTGGAGAGTGCAAGCTCAAGTGCACCAAAGGACTTTCATAGGCCCGCATCATACAGGCCAAGTAGGTTGGACAGTGGTTAAACCAGGTGCAATTATCAATCTGTGCCCGCTTTGCAAACTGTACGAACACACATAACCAAGCCCCCACCTCTACTATTTTTGAATTTTTGCATCTGTTGCCCTGATTTGCAATATATCTGTTTTTCTGGATTCCTGATTCCTCATCTGACTTTCATTCTCAAAATCGTTTATTCCCCCGACCCTTTTCTCCTCCTGGCTATTGGCCTACTGCAGTGATTTGGAAGAGAAAGTAAGAAGATTAAAGACATTAAACTATCTACGTCTTTTCTGTCTGGAAGATTGTCTTTTATATTATAGTGTTTGGTGATACATTTGAAGGTTTAAATTGAGAGTATGGGACTTTTGGGTAAAGAATTTAAATGACTTATTTGAGATGGAGGCAATAGAATAAATTGCCTTATATGGTATTTATACGTAGGGCATTCATTGTAAATTTATCAATCATACATGGAAGAATAGCTTTGGGTTACATGGTATTCGTGGTGACAGTATTCTATCTGCGTTTCTTATTTCTATATTTACATTATTTGAGAAAACCCAAGAGATGTTATTGGTAATATTAGAGCTCTTAACTTAAAATAGTCTATTCTGTCCACCATGTGCCACATAGAACACGTGCAATTACATTTCATTGTAATGTCACTAAGGTCACCTGGGTTGGAACAAGATTTCCTCATGACGGTGATGGCCCTCAACACTCCCCTATGGCATGGATGGCTGATTCTCATTTATTTGCCTGTCTTACAAAAGCTGATTTGACTGTGCCTGTTGACCAATGGTATTCCTCAAAGTTGCCAGAAAGAACATAGTTGGCATTTTCAGTTTGCCTGATGTCCTGATGAAGTCCAGTATCTCCCAAGTGTTTTCTATAGAGATCATTTCTGGGAATAAAGACTTTCTTGGTTCATTAGGAGGCATAAGAAAAGAAGAACAATAACAAAATTAACATTGAGTACTTACCATGTGTCAAAGGCGTCAACTATATAACTTACTTATTTCAACCCGTAACAGTTTTATGAGATAATAACTGTTGTTATCACCATTTTACAGATGTGGAAACTAAAGCATAGAAAGGTTTAGTAATCTTCCCAATTGCACACAGTAGGAAAAGTGTGAACTGATATTCAGGCAGATATATTGGTGAGATCCCAGAGTTCACACAAGATGAAACACAGCAAGAAAAGCCACAGTAACAATGATTTTAAAAGTTCTTAAACCGTGGTTCTCTATATACATTTGTTCATGGACTGTGCCTTATGAATAACATCCATAACATGGGTGTTAACATGACACCATTACTATGGTGTACACTTTGGGAAATGATTCATTTTTTTAGTGAGGCTCTCTTCGTGGTACTTGCAGATCCCAGCAATGTTCTCAAGTTGCAGATTTGCTCAGGGAACCTCAAATGAACAAGTTTGAAGGTTTCCAGGGTAAGGGAGAGGGTTCAAGATATCTCATCACATTTACTTTAGAAATCCACCAAGAGTTCAAGATAAGCCCCCAAATTCCCATCTGACTAACAGCATGTTCCATAAATACAGGAAGGTTTGTTTATGTTGTTCTCTTCTTTATCCCTGAGAGTTAGCATAATGCCTAGACCATAGCAGGTATCCAAAAGAAGATGAATAAATGAATTAAATAGCTACCACAGATCATAACTTTGCTGTGTACCAGATTTTTTCCTAAACTCTGGAGTACAGAAGAGACCAGCAAAGTAGAATGGAAAGTGATTTCAAATGTCCATCGCAGGAATCCCCTGTCCCTCTTATCTCTCGTCCTCACTGTTATTCAACAACGCTCAGGAAAATTAAGATCCACGCTCCACACAGCTAGAACAGTTCTTTCATTTGGCATACAGTTTTCTACAAGGACAAGAAAAAGATTTTCATTCACTAATTTAGATAGTGAACTTTTTTTTTTAAAAAGAGTTATTTATTTGAGAAAGAGAGAGA
>PISX010029051.1:0-20599 GCA_004024625.1 Mellivora capensis | reverse complement strand
AATTTTTCTTCTGTTGGGCATTCTTCCTCCTAGTCATTTTGGTGAGAATTGGCTGAATGGTTGTAGCTGGATGTATTGACCTTGGTGCAGTGAAGGTGCACCCTGGAATGCTTCTGAGCAATCAAGATTCCCCACCCAAATGAAAGAAAAAAAGAAATAAAGCCGAAAAAGAGAGAAAGAGAGAGAGAGAGAGAGAGAGGAGAAAAAGAAAGAAGGTTAAAAGAGAAGGCTCAGCCCAAATGGGCCCCAAGGTAAGGTTTGTGAAGTATACAAACAAATACAGATAAACAAAAAAGACTGATAAAAGTATATGACAAGAATAGAAAAAAAATATGTACATATATATGTAGAAGGAAAACAAAGAAACAAACAGACAAACAAAAAAAAGAACCTCGTCAAAAAGAACCCTGAGTATAAGATTTATAGACTACCAGGACAAACACAAGTATACAAAAATACTGGTAGGAGAAAAAGATGGGAGAGTGGTTGTAAATTCTCAGTGTGGGCAAGGAAGGTTATTTTGCTTCTTCCTGGATGTATCTTGATATCTTTTTTAAGGGATACAACTTTCCCAAGATATCAGGGGATTAAAAATTGGTTTACCTATAGGGGTAGCATTGATTGGGGAAAGGGGATTACCTTGAATTTTAACTCTATATGAATATTAGCAAATAAAAGTAAAGAAAAGAATGATCTAAAGTGAAATTTTAAAAAAATATATATAAAAAATAGAAAAGCAAAAGAAAAACATGGGTATATGTATCAAAAAGTTCATGTTAGAAGGTTATTATGGAATTTGATGTACTGGACGTCTCACTGTGATGGTAAATAGGCTAAAAAAAATCTATGTAACAAAATAAAAAAGATTAAAAAAATCTTTTAAAAATGAACCAGAATAGTGGGAACGAATTAAGAATTAAACGTATCTATGAAGTAGTAGTGATTGTTTTCTTCTCGGCAGGTTGGCTTTCTGGGGGAGGGGCCTGCCGCGTGGGTTTTCAGACGGTGTTTCCTGCGTTAAGTCCTCCCGCCCCCCTCCAGTGGGTGGGCTCTGAGGAAACTGGGCCTTTAGGCTTTTGTTCTCTGGAGGTTTTTATGTCTGTTCCTTTGTTTTCTCTCCCCCCTTGGCAGCTCCTGATGGTTCCTGGAGGTTTAGAGGAAAGCAAACTGCACCCAGACCTCCCTCCCAGAGAGAAGCCCCAGTCCGTTCCCCTCTGGGTGCTGCAGGGCAGGTTCCCAGCCGCGATCTCTGGGGACACCTGTGCGTCCTGCTTGTACTCAAAACCACAAGCGGCAGCTGTCTGGGCAGTTCCAGACCACCAGAGAGGTTCCAAGCAGGGAAGGCACACAGAGATTTTCCTGCTGGCCCGAGCTGAGAGCGATGAGACTTTCTGGGTCTTAGAACCCTCCTCTGGTGCCCGTGCACCTCTCTCAGGGGAGGGGGTGGAGCGAGTCTCAGGCTCTGCTAGCATGGCGCGGCACACACGTGGGGACTGCAAAAGTCTGTTTCTGCTCTGGGAGGGTCCCTGCCCCTGCCACACGCCAAGCGCCCTTAGGAGGTCTCGCAGCTCAGCGACCGGGACCTGGTTTCTCCGCTGCACTCTCTCTGGCTCAGCGCCAGGGGTGTCTGCCCTCCGTGGGGGACTTAAGCCCCTGTCCCTAACAGTTCCAATTCCCACAATTTCACCCTGCGATCTTTTCTCTTTTTGAGTGCTTTTTATCAGTCTTCAAGTTAATGCTGGTCCCCAGTCTTAGGGGACCCTCGTATTGTGGTATTACTTCCCATTGCGTCTCTTCTGGTGGCTCCTCCCCCTTTTGTTTCTCTCCCGATCCCAGTCCGGTGTTCCCGCTCCACTTTACCTGCCCACTGGCATCTTCTGCCCCCGTAGAGATCCTGACATCCCACTGGCGTCTTCTGCCCCCGTAGAGATCCTGACGAGTAGAATTTTGATCTCAGGCTGATTTCATGAGTGATCGGAGTTCCTTGGTAGGTAATCAGCTCACTTTAGGGGACAGGTTGAAGCAGAGCCTCCTCCTAGTTCCCCACCATCTTCCTTCCCCTCTGAAACAAACTTCTTAAAACGCTTCTCCCGGTTTTGTAGACTATGACCTCCTTTTATATTATACTGTTGCCCGCTGCTTCAGGAAAGGTACCTGGTAGGATCCAGGACCCACATGCTCCTCAGTGCTGCCACCTTCAGCCAATGTGAACAAGTGGGGAGCTCGATCATACATAATTCTGGGAGGGAGGGACGGAGCGGGAGAAGCCGCAGCTGCAAAAGGGTAAAAACAAGGCGACTAGAGGTGTGGAGCAAAAGCAAGCTGACCATGGTCTGAAGAGGGTCGAACAGAACTTGAATAAATGGACGAGCTAACCACAGAGGCTATCTCCCTACCTGCTCACTGGGGTCAGATTTTTCTCTAGGTCAGTTTATAGCCCGGTGGTAAAGTGAAAGGGAGGGCGACCAGGAATAAGATACCCCTTGCAACCATCCAACTGTTCACCAGGTGCAAACTGAAGTACTCCGCTAGGAAAGGAGATGAAAAAGTAGGCGCCAGTCCCTGTACTTCCGGTCTTCCCTCCGCCCATTTCTCTCCGCCCCGCCTTTTAGCACTTTCAAGACATTATTTCAGTTTCTTCTGATTTTACTTTTTCTTTCTGAGAATTTATTCTCTTTTAGGTGATATTTTTATTTTTGTTATTAATATTTTTGTCTTTGGTTTTCAGTAAGTTTATCAGTTCAGAATTCATATCTTTTATCAATTTTGAAAAATTGATACCTTTTATCTCTTCAAATATTGCTTTTTTCCCATTACATCTTTTTGAACTCTAATTAGATATGTTAGATTTTTACCTTTTATCTTTAATAATAAATTAACTTTCATATTTTCTATTTCTCATCTACTTCACTAATTTTAGAGTAGGTCTTATATTTTATAGTACTATAGAATATTAAGTATCTGGAAGTAAATATAAGTAAAAATGTATAGTAGTGTACAGGGAAATTTAAAAAATTAAGTCATTAAAAAAACTAATTGTGATATGTATAACTTTAATGTGTAATAAAACCAATGTAAAAATATCAGTTCTCCTCAGATTTATCTATGTGTCAATGTATTTCCAGTGGAGATTGCAAAAGCATTTTTCACTGGAACTTGATAAGTTAATTTTTCAAGTGTATATTGAAAATTATAGGACTAAAAATAACCAAGGTACTACTGAAGAAATATTCTTGGAGAAGACTTGCTCTATTATATTTAATGACTTGTTATGAAGCTAGTAAAGAATTGTTAGTATGATACTGATAACAGAGATAGACAAATTGACCAATGGAATATGATTGAAAGTCCAGAACAAACTCACACACCTTTATAGCAGAAGTGGTATGGGAGATTAATGGGGAAAGAAAGGACTATTCAATAAACCTAGGTAGAAAAATAACTGTTTTACTTCTTGGAAAAAAATTGAATATTTACCTTCTACCATATGCAGAAATAAACTCCAGATTCATCAGGACTTAAATGTCAAATTCAATATTTAATATGTTTAGTAAGAAAATACTGGAGGATATTATTTGAAGCTTATGATATGGAACATTATTTTGAGCAAATTACAAGGAATGTTTAGTATGAAAGGAAAGTTTAAAACCATGACCTTCCTGTCATCAAAACAAATATTAAATAAAATGGAAAAGTGAAGCTATATGTTTGGAGAAGATGAACAGATGTCAAGAATATATAAAGAATTCTTACATATTGTTTGAAAAGGACTAGTTCAAGTAACACAATGCAGTATTATTTAGTACTCAAAATGATTTACCTATAGCTATATAGTCATCTGTCAATGTGTTATATGTCTTATATGTGTCAATATGGATGCATCTTAATAATACATCTTTGAATGAAAAAAGTTTAAAAAGGTACTTACAGCATGATAAATAGTTTTTAAAGTTAAAGTAAACTTTCTAAGAATAGAGACACAAACAGTAAAAACAAGGAATAATGAAAAGAAATGTAGAATAGTGGTTTTATCTTGCACAGCAACTGGTGGGGAATAGAATAGGGCAGACCCATACAGGTGGATGCAAGTTATTGTCAGGTTTCTAGTTTTCATGTTAAATTATGCCTTTATGGGTATTGATTATATAAAAAAAGAAGCCAACAAACTCAAATGAATGAAGAAGGTTTTGCATGGACTGGTAATGAGAATATGACATGGACCACAAATTATACTGAACTCAGTTTGGATCCATTAAAAGCAAAACAAAAAAATCAGGCAGTATCCTGATGATGTGAGGTAAATGTGCTTCAGGCAGAGAGAGCAGTAAATACTTGTCTTGCAGTTGGAAAGCTTTGAGTGGATATTCCAGGAAGTGATAAAAGGCCTGGTTAGAGTGAAATGATACAAGAGGATAGAGGCCTGGGAACTGGCTGGAGAGGTGTGCAAGTGAGAGATCATGCAGGATTCTGTTTACAATGTCAAGTACTTCCAGTTTTAAATGCATTTAGAAGCTATTGATAGATTTTAAGCAAGGGCAGGACATCATCAGTACATGCTTTTACTTAAGAGTTAGGTTGGCTGGAATGTGTAGAATGAATGAAAGTGGGATGAGAATGAAAGGTATCATGGAGACCAGTTATGAGGCTCTTGAGGAGTACAACTCAGAGATAATGGTGAGTTTTTCTAAGGCAGGACTGTGCAGAGGAGTGGACAGACTGAGAATTTTTTTACTGAGATTGCTTAAGCAATGCAGAGTGTTTGATGTGAGGAATTATTAGTTGAAAGAGATTGAAAGAAAAAAAAAAGGAATGTGTATTTTAGAGGTTTGAGAAAGGGTAGGCCTGGGTGGATAGATGGAATTTTATATTAATTCCTGCTTAGCCTAACATAGTTGTGTCAAGTTCAGATTTCCACCTTAGGCCACTATTGCTCCTTAAGTTTTATTTTTCTTCTGGGATGGGCAGGGAGGAAGGAAATAAAGATAAGATGGTGAAAGAAAAAAGAGCTGTATATAAGGGAGTCATTATTATTTCTTAATGAATGTGAGGTTTTAAGTCATATTATAGAGTAGTTAGTAATAAAACAGTAGTTTCTGTTTAACCCACCACAATTTTTAGACTTCATACTTTCAAGGTTCTTTTCTTTTTTTTTTTTAAGTATTTTTAAAGATTTTATTTATTTATTTGTCAGAGAGAGAGAGAGAGAGAGAGCGAGCACAGGCAGACAGAGTGGCAGGCAGAGGCAGAGGGAGAAGCAGGCTTCCCGCCAAGCAAGGAGCCCGATGCGGGACTCGATCCCAGGACACTGGGATCATGACCTGAGCCGAAGGCAGCCGCTTAACCAACTGAGCCACCCAGGCGTCCCTCAAGATTATTTTCTGTTAACTTCAAGAGTCATTGACCTCTGTCAATGTTACTGTGTTTAGTAATTATTATGTAAAATGTTAGATGTACTTAAAAAGAAAAAGAGATCTGAATTGAATATCTGTTTTCTATAGACATATTGAATTTATAAGCCAGGAGTTTCATTGTAGTTGTAGTGTGTGGGTGTTTCAGAACAAAAGTAATTCCATCATTATCCAGATGAATGGACAATAACAAAAATAAGCTTATTCTTAATCTAGACCTATAATTGAGCTGGTGAGTGTTTATTTCCTGTTTCATTTCTGTGACTTCTCTTCATGTGCAGAGCAAATATCCCTGACCCATATATTCTGTATTCCTGTCATATATTCTTAAGTGATTCAGTCTTTTATAAAGGGACTTTTGAAAGCAAAAAGCTGGTCCTAGGCTGGATTCTTTGTAATTTTCCACAGTGATGTAAGTGATGGTACAGAGACCATGAACATCAAACTTATAGATGGCATCAGGCTGTCATTTTAAGCACTGGGTTAGAATTCAAAATGATTCTGGATAAATAGAAAAGAGAGTTCAAAATGGAAAGAATTCAAATTTTGATGGACTATGTGTGATACTATATGTGATAAAAAAGAATTAGACATTGAGGAGTGCCTGGGTGGCTCAGTGGTTTAAAGCCTCTGCCTTTGGCTCAGGTCATGATCTCAGGGTCCTGGGATCAAGCCCCACATCAGGCTCTCTGCTCAGCAGGGAGCCTGCTTCCTCCCCTCTCTCTCTGCCTGCCTCTCTGCCTACTTGTGGTCTCTGTCTGTCAAATAAATAATAAAATCTTTAAAAAAATTAAAAAAAAGAAAAGAATTAGACATTGAAATGAGAAGGGACTGGTAGTGGCATATATATTATATATACATATATAATATATATATTCTATATAAAATTAAATATAAAATATGTCAGCTAATGCACCATAAAAAATGGCACAATAGGGAGATAAAGAGCTTTATATAAGGTAGAGAGAAGACTGTTCTGAAACAGTGACAATGCTGCCAAACCAGGAATTTTTGAGCAAATGTCTGGTTGTAGAGTAGATCAGTCAGAGAGAATAGCAAGTGCAAAGGCCCTGCGGTAGGAGTATGCATGGCATATTGGAGAAATAGCAAGCATGACAGTATGACTGCAACAGAATGTTTGAGTAGAGGAAGAATGTGATCTGATTTATGTTTTAAAAGACCCACCCTGGATACTCTATGAAAAATAGGCAATGGAGGAAGGTGGTAGAAGTAGGGAGACCAGTTAGGAGACTACTGCAATGGAACACAAAGAGAATAGTAACTTAAACCAAAGAGATGAGAAGTGGGTAGATGTTGGACATATTGTGATTAGAATTTGCTGATGGATCATAAATGGGAAAATGAGAGAAAAAGTGTCAAGTAAAGCTATACTTTTTTATCAATCTTTTAAAATTTAACATTTTTTGAAAACAAAAATGTATACTATATAACTGTGAAGCATAATTAATACCTATAGAGTAAACATCTGTGTAATTCTAATGCAGATTAAGAAATAGTACACTAGCACTACCCCCAAAGCCTCACTTCCGTCTTCAAATTTATAACTTTTTCCTAGTCCAAGAAGCATCTATTATCTTGAGTTTTATGGTTTTCATTTTATTTTTTTTCCTTTTCTTTAAAGCTTTATCCCTTCTTTTAAGATTTTTATTTATTTATTTGACAGAGAGAGACCACAAGTAGACAGAGAAGCAGACAGAGAGAGAGGGGGAAGCAGGCTCCTCGCTGAGCAGAGAGCCTGAATAGGGACTCGATCCCAGGACCCTGAGACCATGACTGGAGCCGAAGGCAGAGGATTAACCCACTGAGCCACCCAGATGCCCATAAAGCTTTATCACTTTTGTATGCATCCCTAAATAAGTAGTTTAGGTAGCTTGTTTATGAATGAACATCATATGAACTGAGAAAAATTCAAATTTTTTTCATTCAATAGGTCTTTATTCTTTTATACAGGATTATGTTTGTGAGATTCATTTGTGTTGTAGGGAATAGTTAATAGTTAATTTGTTTATTTTTATTGCTGTATTGTATTCCGTTATATGATTATGCCATAATGTACCCATTCTTCAGCTGATAAACAGCTATGAAAATTTTTGTATGTGTATCCTGATGCACACGGGTTTTTCTGAGTATATTTCTAAGAGACAAATTCCTGATTTCAGAGAATGTGGTTCTTCTACTTAAGTCGATATTGCTAAACTGTTTCTGAAGTGTACTGATTTAGACTTCCAACAGGGTGATTTCACGTTGTTCCATATTTTTGCCCAAACTTATATTATTAGTATTTTTTGTCAGTCTAGTGGACGGACATTGGTTCACTGTGGTTTTAATTTGCATTGTTTTACTTACTAATGAGATTAAAAATTGATTTGTATGTTTTTTATATATATTTAGATATATATTGTAAAAACATTTCTTCTTTCTTTTTCTTATTGATTTGTGGGAGTTGGTTATTAAATCTGTGAATAAGGGGGCGCCTGGGTGGCTCGGTGGGTTAAGCCTCTGCCTTCAGTTCAGGTCATGATTTCAGGGTCCTGGGATCTAGGCCCACATTGGGCTCTCTGCTCAGCGGGGGGCCTCCTCCCACCCCCTTCTGTCTGCCTCTCTGCCTACTTGTGATCTCTCTCTCTCTCTGTCAAATAAATAAATAAATAAATAAATAATTTAAAAAATCTGTGAATAAGTTCTTTGTCATCATTTATATATAATATAGGTATCCTATTTTATTCATATTTTTTTCATAATGTTTATGGTATCACTTTTACTTTGAGGTTGTTACTTTTTATGTCTAGATTTAAAAAAATCTCCCACAACCTGTGGTCATGAATATATTCTTCTGTATTTCTTTGAGAGTTTCATAATTTTTTCTTTTACATTTGGCCTTAACTTTTTCTAAGCTCAGAATCTTTAATGGTTTATTTGCAAATGTGCTTCTGAAATAGTTAATATATCATTTTTATGAAGTTCATTAATCTTTGGACTCTCTAAAGATAAAACACAATGAAGATGTTTTTCAGGAGTAAAACACATTGAAAACATTTTCCAGGAGTATTTTGTAAGCTTATATAATATAGGAAAAGTATGTCAGCAGCCTAATCTAGGACAGTGTCTGATTTTTAAGATAAAAAAACACTTCAAATTCAAACACTGCTTATTTTTTTTCTTCTTGTTTACATATGCTTTTTTACTTAAAGCAATGAAGTGGATGAGATAAAAATCGTGGTTCAGATTTTCCTGGTACTCACATCAACCTAGATTTTAGGCTGCAAATTTATGACATAACTAAACAGAGCAAGTAATTCTGCTCAGAAAATTATTAAGGATCTCCTTTCCCCCTTATTTGGAGTATGGATAATTTAGTAAAAAAATTCATAAATTTTATAAAGGAAAATAAGGCAGGGTAAGATTTTAAAAAAAGAATGATTGGGATATTTTGGATGAAGTTAAAGAAGGTCTCTTTGAGGAAGTGACATTTAAGCAGAAATTGAGTGGAATGTGGACTAAGGCCTAAGAAGAGAATCTTGAAGAAGAGAATTCTGAGTAGAGGCATCAGCAACTTCAAATGCAGTAAGATGGAAATGAACAAAGATAGTGTGGCTAGTGTGGAGCGCACACATACATTTATTGTTTCTAGCCGTACTTGAATAGTTTTCAAAGCCAGTTCTAAATCTGCTGGTTTTAATCTACTGTGATGTCCCTTATATACTGCTACCATATAATTTTTTCAAGTACTTTTACCTGCTTATCAGTAGCTTGTTCATAAACCTCCTGTTTATTAGTTGTTTCTGGTTATTTATTGATACATTTATTTATATTGGCCTGTCAGTGTGACTTGGGAAAATCATTAACCATAGTTAATTAAATTAATGCCTGTTTTTTGTTGACGTTGTGGGATGACACTTAGAATTGTGTCTTTGTGAAGCCACTCCATCAAAAATCAACATTTGGGGGGCGCCTGGGTGGCTCAGTGGGTTAGGCCTCTGCCTTTGGCTCAGGTCATGATCTCAGGGTCCTGGGATCGAGTCCCACATCGGGCTCTCTGCTAGGCAGGGAGCCTGCTTCCTCCTCTCTCTCTCTCTGGTTGCCTCTCTGCCTACTTGTGATGTCTGTCTGTCAAATAAATAAATAAAATCTTTAAAAAAACTCAACATTTGGAATATCCGACCTTGTGATTTTAATTTGGGGCACATATTTGGAATTGGTGTTTTTTTTTCCTTTTTTTTTAAAATTTCTTTTCAGCGTAACAGAGTTCATAGTTTTACACCACACCCAGTGCTCCATGCAATGCGTGCCCTCCATGTTTTTTCTTTTTGTACCTTAACAATATGGCATGTTTCTCCCTATCAGCTGCTATTGAGCGACTTATTACACCACAGGTCCACATGCAAAAAAGACTATTTATCTTTTTGAGGTACCTCCCCAGGACCATTCAGTGACTTTTAGTATGCCTTGTAGTCTATATTTTAAGCCAGATCATCCCAAACATATCCCCCAATTTTGGTGAAAAATGCATCTACTTTTTTTTTGTACTTTTGTACTTTTGTATGACATGGAAGTTGGCAAACTTTTTTGCTACTTTTGTATGACATGGAAGTTAGCAAAGAGAAACATGTTTATTTATATATACTTATTTTCTATACTTTTCTAAAAGGAATTTGAGATGTTGAAAAGCAAAACAAAATTTTAAAATATAAACAGAATATCAATCTTAAAGGAAAATGGGAATACAAAAAACCCAAATTTTATTTTATTTTTTAAGAATATTTTTATTTAAATTCAGTTTAGTTAACATACAGTGTATTATTAGTTACCTGTTTAGAATTTAGTTATTCATTAGTAGCATTTAACACCCACTGCTTATCACATTAGGTGCCTCCTTACTGCCCATCATCCTATTACCCTATCTCCCCACCACCTCCCCTTGAGCAACCCTCAGTTTGTTTTCTTTGGTTAACAGTGTCTTGTATTTGCCTCCCTCTCTGTTTTTATCTTATTTTATTTTTTCTTCCTTTACCTGTTCTCAAAACAAATTTTAAAATTGTAAATAGAATATCAATGTTAAAGGAAAAGGTGAATACAAGTAAATGTGTGTGGGGGTACTTTAGTCATGATATCCCAAATTGAATATTAAAGATCTGTAGTGCAGTATGTTTAGAACACCACAGTATGTCTCTATCCATTTTGATGGTTTGTTTTCAATAGTTACAAATTATAATAATAAAAAAATAGCTTAGGGGCACCTGGGTGTCTCAGTCGTTAGGTGTCTCCTTTCTGCTCATGTCATGATCCCAGGGTTCTAGGATTGAGCCCCACACTGGGCTCCTTGCTCAGCAGGGAGCCTGCCTCTCCCTCTGCATCTCCCCCTTCTGTGCTCCCTCTCTCACTGTTTCTTTGTCAAATAGAGAAATAAAATCTTTAAAATAAATAAATGAATCAAATAAAAATAAAAAATAAAATAAATAAAAAATCAACAAAACAATAAAAATAAGTAAATAATAAATTAAATAAAAATTTAAAAAATGAAAATAAAATAAAATATTAAAGAAATAAATAGCTTAACCAACCATCAATGTCAGTTTTTGTCTTTATTTCTACTCTATTGATCAAACTCTGTTCTATGTCAGACTACAGATATATACACTTCCTATGTGCCAGACATCAATAGAAACACCTTTTGAAAATATGATTGAGTAGGTATTTTACAAATGAGAAAACTGAAGTTCTGAGGATTTCACAGTTGGAGAAAGTGAGGTTGAGATAGGTTAATGACCTGCTAAGACCACACAGTGAGGCAGAGTCAGGATTGCAAAGCACATCTGAGAAAATTTAGTCTCTTTCTATTTATACTATCTGTTTTGCCTGTTTCAGAGAAGTTTTACTTAAATGCGCACATGGCATTTTTTACCTGTGTGCAGTATAGTTTAAAAGTATTTAAACATGACATTAATTTTTATTTTTATGTACAGTTAAAAAAACGCTAAAGACTCCAGAATAACTTCTTTTTATTTAGTTGTCATTACCATTTATAGTCTCTTTGTTTTCTCATCATCTTATATGTGTTCTTGTTAAAAAGTATTTATTCCTTTGGACCTCATTATGAATTTATATTTTTGAATGTTTTAGTGGCAGTGCAGTTAACATTTGGGGACTTCTTGTTCATTGGTTTAAAAATACTTGAGTGTGTGTTATTCATGCTCTCATTACATGTGTATCTGTAAATAAGATGTTTTATTTTGTCTCTTTCAAGCTATATTTAAATGTTATTATATTACATTTGCCTTGCCCAAATTTGCCTTTTTCATTTAATATTATGTCTATGGGATTTATCCTTATGGATAATTGTGGCTCCTTTTCATTTTTTCCCCCTCTGCTTCATAGTATCTCATTATAAGACCATTACAAAACTTTCTTGATCATAGTCTTATTGATGAATATCTAAGATATTTCTTTTTTTTTGTTTTTTTGTGACTAAAACATTCTCATACATGCTTTGAGACATATTTGGCTGTGTTTCTCTAAGCACAACACATAGATGTGGAATTACTAGATTATAATGTCTATCTTACATTGTGAAATGATAGCCCAGTAGTTTAGTTAACATATCCTTTACCTCATGTAATTACCACTTTTTTGCTGTTGGTGTCACAGTGAGAACATTTAAGATCTATTCTCTCTTAGCAACTTTCACATATATAATATAGTGTTATTAACTATAGTCACCACGCTACACATTAGATCCCTGGAATTACTCCTCTTGTAACTGGAAGGTTGTTCTCTGACCAACAACTCTTCCTGTATCCCCCAGCCCATGGCAACCATCAGTTTACCCTCTCTGTTAATATGAGTATGGTTTATTTTAGATTTCACATTTAGATGAGATCATATACCATTTGTCTTTCTCTGTCTCACTTATTTCACTTAGAGTAATGCGCTCAAAGTCCATTCATGTTGTTACAAATGGCAGGATTTCTTTCTTTCTTTTTTTAATGGCTGAATAGTATTCAAGGGTATATTTGTGTGTGTGTGTGTATGTGTATACCATATTTTCTTTTTTTCCCAGCTACCACTTTATTAAAATAATCAGATATAGGGGCGCCTGGGTGGCTCAGTGGGTTGAGGCCTCTGCCTTCAGCTCAGGTCATGATTCCAGGGTCCTGGGATCGAGTCCCACGTCAGGCTCTCCACTCAGCGGGGAGCCTGCTTCCTCCTCTCTCTCTCTGCCAACTTGTGATCTCTGTCAAATGATAATAAATAAAATCTTTAAAAAAATAATCAGATATAGCAACTAAATTCCTCCTGAACTTCAGCCATTTCATATTACCTGAACATGCTTGACCTAAGAAGATTGGGACAGTACATGACAGAAACATTAGACCCATATACTTCTCCTTTCTGATTCAGGGGATTTTAAGGACTAGAATGTCAGGATGGGGGCCCTTGATCCCTTCAAATGAAATAAGTCATTCAATTGATTAACCCTATTATGAGATAGGTTTTTTTTTTTTTTTTAGTTGATTGATATGCAGGTCCATGGCACACATTTCTAAAAGTTAGAGTTGAGGAAAAGCAGGAAGGGAACGTGGCTCCAGAAGTCTGCTATGGATGCTGGAGAACCATTGTTAGTATATAAGACAAGAATAATGAAATCTAAGGAATTCTATAGTATTTACTTACAAATGGAAACCAAAGTCTACATGTGGCATGGGTCCAGGATCTCTATGCATTGGAATCAGAGAAGGAATTAAATAACTGTGAATGCTGTGGGCTGATTAATGTCTAAAATTCAATACTTTTGATTTTTCTTATCCATAAGATATCTATATTTGTATGTTTGTTTTTTTAATTAACAACTGTAGTCATAGTCTTCTTACTTTTGACTGTGGGAGAGGAGGTGAGTCCTCTGCATTTCTTGTAGAAGGCACTATATATTTATTGGACCAGGTGAAGGTTTGGGGCTTCATGAAAGGTAAGACTGGAAATTGTGCACAGGACTGGAATCTCATGGCTTCTTTCTCTGTCCTCAGTTTTGCCTCCTTAGTGCTTGAACTGTTGCAGATGCAGGCTCTCCTAGCCTGAAGCCCATGTCTTTAGTATGTCTGGAGGGAACGAGGTTCACGACCAGAGCTGCAGGCAGGGTCTATGTTTTCTTTATCCATTTATCCACCAGTAGATACTTGGATTGTTGCCACGTGTTGGCTATTGCAAAGATCATGGGGATACAGGTATCTCTTCAAGATAGTGACTTCATTTCCTTCACGTATATACCCAGTAGTGGGATTACTGGATCATATAGTAGTTATGTTTTCAAATTTTTGAGGAACCTCCATACTGTTTTCTGTAGAGACTGTACCAATTTACATTCCTACCAAGAGTATAAAAGGGTTTCTTTTTCTCTTCCCTTTTCTTTTTGCCTTTTTGATAATAGCTGTGCTATCAAGTGTGAGACGATATCTCATTGTGGCTTTGATTTGCATTTCCCTAATGATGAATGATGTTAAATGCCTTTTCATGTACATTTAACCATTTATATGTCTTTATTGGAAAAATGTCTTTTCAGGTCATTTGCTTGTTTTTAATTGGATCCTTTATGGGTTCTTCGTTTCTTCTTTCTTTTTCCCCCCTTCATCTTTTTAAAAAAATATTTTTGCTATTGAGTTGTAGGAGTTTCTTAAATATTTTGTATAGGACCCTATATCAGATATATGGCTTGCAGCGATCTTCCTACATTCTGTAGTTTGCTTTTTTATTTTATTGATTATTTGTTTCACTGTGCAGAAGCCTTTCAGTTTGATTTAGTCCCACATGTTGGCTTTTGCTTTCATTGCTTGTATTCTTGGCGTCTTTCCAAAAAAAAATGTTGCCAAGTCTATGTCAAGAGCTTTATCCCTGTGTTTTCTTTTAGGAGTCTTACTGTTTTAGGTCCTACATTCAGGCCCTCCTTAATATATTTTGAGTTAATTTTTGTGAGTTATGTAAGATAGCGAAAAGCAATTTTGTTTTTTTGGGGATATGAATATCTAGTTTTTCCAATATCATTTATTAATGAAGTTATCCTTTTTGTAATGAGTATTCTTGGCTTCCTTATCAAATAGTAATCGACCATATATGCATGGGTTTATTTTAGTGCTCTCAATTATGTTCCATTGGTCTGTTTTTATGTCAGTACTATTTTGATTACTACAGATTTATAATATAGGTTGATGTCAGGAAATGTGATGATTCCACCCTTATTCTTTCTCAAGATTGCTTTGGCTATTCAGGATCTTTTGTGGTTCCATACGAATTTTAGTATTAAAAATTTTTTTTCTGTGAAAAATGCCATTGGAAATTTGATAGGGATTGCATTGAATCCATTGATGGCTTTGGGTAGTATAGACATTTTAACAATATAATTTCTTAAATCCATGAACCTGGGATATCTTTCTATTTATTTGCATCTTCTTTGATTTCTTTTATTAAAATTAATGTCTTATAGTTTTCAGTGTGCATGTCTTTTATGTTCTTAGTTAAAATTATTCATAAGTATTTTATTCTTTTTTCATAAGGTGGTATTATTTGACAGAGAGAGAGAGAGAGAGCGCAAGAGAGCATAGAAGCAAGGGGAGCAGCAGGCAGAGGGAGAAGCAGGCTCCCTGCTGAACAAAGAGCCCAATGAGGGGCTCGATCCTAGGACCCTGGGATCATGACCTGAGCCGAAGGCAGATGCTTAAATAACTGAGCTACCCAGGGC
Source organism: Mellivora capensis (assembly GCA_004024625.1). Lineage (NCBI taxonomy): Eukaryota > Metazoa > Chordata > Mammalia > Carnivora > Mustelidae > Mellivora > Mellivora capensis. The sequence goes on along the minus strand of PISX010029051.1, from coordinate 5,443 downwards.
CCCAGTATTTTATTCTTTTTGATGCAATTGCAAATTATACTGTATCCTTTTTTAAAAGATTTTATTTATTTGACAGACAAAGATCACAAGTAGGCAGAGAGGCAGGCAGAGAGATAGAGGAGGAAGCAGGCTCCCCACTGAGCAGAGAGCCTGATGCGGGGCTCGATCCCAGAATCCTGGGATCATGACCTGAGCTGAAGGCAGAGGCTTTAACCCACTGAGCCACCCAGGTGCCCCTATTGTATTCTTTATAGTAGTCCACCCTTATTTATGGGGGCACATTCCAAATCCCCAGTGGATGCCTGAAACCATGGATAGTACCAAATTCTCTCTATATTATGTTTCTTTCCTATATATACATACCCATGATAAAGTTTAACTTATAAATTACACAGTAAGAATTAATAACAATATTAATAATAAAATAGAATAATTATAACAATATATTGCAATAAAAGTTGTGTGAATGTGGTATCTCTCACTCCCTCTCATATTCAAAGTATACACTTCCATGGTGAAATGAGGTAGATGATGTAGGAATTGTGATGTAGCACTAAGATACTATTGACCTGATGATAAGCTTAAAGAAGGATCATCTGCTTCTGGACTGTGGTTGACTGTGGCTAAATGAAACCAGGAAAAGCAAAATTGTGTGTAAGGTGGGGCTGCTGTATTTCTTTTTCAAATTGTTCATAGTGTATAGAAACACGACTGATTTTTGTATGGTCACTTTGTATCCCTGTGACTTTACTGGATTCCCAGGGAAAAGTTCCACTTGATCATGGTATATAATCTTTTTAATGTATTGTTGAATTTTGTTTGCTAATATTTTGTTCAAGATTTTTATATCTATATTCATCAGGGATATTGCCTTGTAATTTTCTTTTCTTGTGGTATTGTCTGATTTTGGTATCAGGGTAATGATGGTTTTGTAAAATGAGTTTGGGGTAATACCTTCTCTTCAATTTTTTTGGAAGACTTTGAGAAGGAATGGCTTAATTCTTCTTTAAACGTTTGTTAGAATTTACCAGTGAAACCATCAGGTCCTGGGCTTTTCTTTGTTAGGAATTTTTTGATTACTGATTCACTCTCCTTACTATTAATTGATCTTTTCAGTTTCATGAATCAATCTTCATGATTCAGTCTTGGTTATATATTTCTAGGAATTTTTCCATTTCTTCCAGATTATCCAATTTGTTGGTTTATAATTATTAATAATGGCCTTTTATGATCCTTTGTATTTGTGGTATCAGTTTTAATATTTCCTCTTTATGATTTTAATTTTTGGTCACTTTCTTTTGCTTGGGAAGTCTAGCTAAAGGTTTGTCAATTGTGTTTATCTTTAAAAAAAAACAAATTCATAATGCTGCTAATTTTTTTTTAAATTTGTTTCATTTATACTCTGATCTTTGTTATTTCCTTCATTCTAGTAACTTTGGGGCCTAGTTTGTTTTTGTTTTTCTAGTTCCATATGGCATAATTTTAGGTTTCTTATTTGACATCTTTTTTTTTTTTTGTTGCTTAATGTAGGTGTTTCTTAATATGAATTTACTTTTTAGAATTGCTTTTCCTGCATCCCATAAATTTTGATAGCTGTGTTTCTGTTTTTTTTTATTTTGTTTATTTCAAGATATTTTTTATTTTCCTTTTGATATTTTCTTTGACACTTTGATTGTTCAGGAGTATGTTGTTTAACTTCTACATATTTATGAATTTTCCAGTTTTCCTCCTGTATTGATTTCTAGTTTCATACCATTGTGGTTAGAAAGGTGCTTCATATGTTTTCATACTTTTACAATTTGCTAAGACTTTTTTGTATTTTTTTTTAAGATTTTATTTATTTGACAGAGAGAGATCACAAGTAGGCAGAGAGGCAGGCAGAGAGAGAGAGAGAGAGAGGAAGCAGGCTCCCTGCCTAGCAGTGAGCCCAATATGGGACTCGATCCCAGGACCTTGAGATCATGACCTGAGCTGAAGGCAGAGGCTTAACCCACTGAGCCACCCAGGCGCCCCAAGACTTTTTTGTATTTTAACATATGTCCTCTTGTGGAGAATATTCTGTGTGTACTTGAGAAGAATGTATACTCCAATTCTGCTGGATGGAGTGTTCTGTATATGCCTGTTAGGTTCATTTGGTTTAAAGTATATCATGTATAATGTTTCTTCATTAATTTCTATCTGGGCAATCCACCCTGTGATGTCCTTTACTGTTATCTTATTGTTGTCTATTTTTCCCTTCAGATCTGTCAGTGTTTTAAAAAATATTTAGGTGCCTAATGTTGGGTGCATATATATGTACTATTGTACTGTCTTGATGAATGTACCCCTTTATTGTTATATAATGACCTTTGTCTCGTGTTACATTTTTAAAAACTTAATTAATTAATTAATTTTTAAAGGTTTTACTTACTTATTTTTCAGAGAGAGAGAGTATAAACAGGGGAAGCGGCAGGAAGAAGGGAGAAGCAGGTTCCCTGCTGATCAGGGAGCTCAGTGTGAAACTCTGGGTTTAGGCTGGTGTCTTGCACATGTGTAGCAGTAGAGACTGGGGCTGGCTGTGGGGTTTTTGTCGTGAGCTCAGGGTTCAGGTGGCTGGTGTCTGCAAATGTGAATACCTATGGAGTGGAACCTCAGCAACAGAATCTGCTGGAGTCTGTGGCAGCAGTGATGGTTGTTATTTTCTTCACCCATGAAACCTGCTAATGTCCTCTGTGGAGCAGTCTACTAGATTCTGTGATGAGGTTCAGTGAGAAACTGAACTCTGTAGCATCCAAGAGGACTGTTGAGGTCTTCTGCAGAACAAGACACTCAGCCCTGTGGTCATGTCTGCTCCATGGCTGTTACTGGGAGCTCCTGACCTTTTTGCTGCTTTCCAAATGTATCTAGACATCTCAGCTTTGCTGATGTTGGTAGTATAAAACAACAGTGGGTCCTCCATGGAGTTCCACAAAAGGCTGGAGAAGCTGGTCACTCTCCTGCTGTCCTTTTCCCAGTGAAGGTAACTCTTTTGGGCTATAGAGTTCCCTATTAGTACTGGGCAGTCCTGGCCTGGAAAATGTGATGGTGTCAGCAAAGTGAAACTGCTTTTCCTCTGCTTTTGTGTATAGTTAGTTTCAGGTATTTTGCTGCAAGGTGTTGAAATTTCTTAAGTGGATTCCTGAGCTCTCCTGGAGCTATTTTCAGTCCTGGATAGCTGTATAATTATAGATCTTTGTAGGGGAATGGAGGCTGAGGTCTCCTTCTCCACAATTTGGGTGATATCACTCAGTTAAATATTATCAATACCTACTCCTTTGTTGGATGTATATAGAACAAATAACTTCAAGTCTGCAGTTTACTTGTATTCTTTTAAATGATGGCTGTTGATGCATAAGATTGAAAAGTTTCAAGTAGTTTAGCTTAACCAATCTTTTTCTTCATTTGTTTATGCTTTCTCTGTCCTATTTACAGATTTTTTTTTCTGCTCAAGATGATAAGGATAAAACTTTTTATGTTTTCTTCTAAAAGTCTTAGAATTTTGCTTTGAAAATATAGGCCTTAGATCTATTTGTGATTTGTTATAATGCATTAAGGAGTGCAAATTTTTGTTAACTTAGTTAATTGGTCAAACAGTCCACTATCAATTTTTTATTGCATATGCTATGTGCAGTGCTATGTATGAAATGCTATAGGAGATATAATTCCTTCCCAAAAAGAGAGAGATGGAACCAACATTGTACCAGGTTCCATCATACCATCATACTGTGCCCTACTTATATGTTCTATTAAACCTAGCAACTGTCCTTGTAGGTTGTTTTATTTATCTACATTTTTACAAATAAATAAACTGAGGCTCTGAGAAGTAAAATAACTTGCTCAAGTTCACACAGTTATTAAGTGGTAGAGTTGAAATTTTAGCTTAGATATTTCTGACAAACTAGACATTTTGAGATAAGACAGATTATTAGAAGCTAAATAATATTTTTATGTTTCTTTTTTTAAAGATTTTTTTATTTCTTTATTTGACTAAGACAAAGAGAGCACAGGTAGGCAGAGGGGCAAGCAGAGGGAGAGGGTGAAGCAGGCTCTCCGCTGAGCAGGGAGTCTGATGTGGAGTTTGATCCCAGGACCCTGGGATCATGACCTGAATCAAAGGCAGATGCTAAACGAGCCACCCAAGAAAAATTAAGTAATTTAAGATGATAACATACAGAAGGATAAAAAATATCTGTGGTATGAATGAATATACTGTGTGGTATCACAAGATAGTATTATAAAGGCAAATTATGTGTGGGCTTGGAGTACAAAAGTTCCCTTCTCTAAAGGGAAGAGTTCATTCTATGTTGTAATTTTGAATCTTCCTTGTAGGAAATGGGGCTTGATGTAAAACTTGAAAAAATAGGGAGAATCTGGTAGGATGGAATGAGGGTAAGGATTGAGAGAAATATCAAAAGGGCTAATAAGCCAAAGCAGTATAGGTGGAGAGATTTTAAAGCTAATTTGGGATTAAGGATGGAGGGAGCTGAAGACTCATTTGGCTTTAGTATAGAATAATTATGGGACTTGAGACTGGGAATAAAGGCTGCAGCCAAATTGTGTTGGATATTCATTTTAATTCAGTACTTATTGAGAACTTACCATCTTCTACATTGTATTTGCTAAGTCTTTCTTTGCTCTTTTATTCATACAATCTACATCTAATCTATCAGGAAGTAGTTCAGAAGTATCTTCAATGATATTGGTCTGAAATTCTCCTTTTTGGTGTGGTCTTTGGCTGGTGTGGGGATCAGGGTGATGCTGGCTTCATAAAAAGAGTCTGGAGGTTTTCCTTCTGCTTCAATTTTTTGAGACAGCCTCAGGAGAACAGGTGTTATTTCTTCTTTGAAAGTTTGGTAGAATTTTCCAGGGAATCCGTCAGGTCCTGGGCTCTTGTTTTTTGGGAGGTTTTTGATCACTGCTTCAATCTCGTTACTAGATATCGGTCTATTCAGGTTGTCAATTTCTTCCTGATTTAATTTTGGGAGTTTATAGTTTTCCAGAAATGCATCCATTTCATCCAGGTTGCTTAACTTATTGGCATATAACTGTTGATAATAACTTCTGATGATTGTTTCTACTTCCTTAGTTTTAGTTGTGATGTCTCCCTTTTCATTCATAATTTTATTAATTTGAGCTTTCTCTTCTTTTGGATTAGTGTGGCCAATGGTTTATCGATCTTATTGATTCTTTCAAAAAACCAGCTTCTAGTTTCATTGATATGTTCTACTGTATCTCTAGTTTCTATCTCATTGATCTCTGCTCAAATCTTGATTATATCACTGATGAATATGGATGCTAAAAGCTGTCTCTACACCTTAAAGAACTGGAGAATCAACAGCAAATTAAACCAACTCCACACACAAGAAGGGAAATAATCAAGATTAGAGCAGAGATCAATCAGATAGAAACTAGAGATACAGTAGAA
>PISX010029050.1:0-20605 GCA_004024625.1 Mellivora capensis | reverse complement strand
ATATCACCTCACACCAGTCAGAATGGCTAAAATTAACAAGTCAGGAAATGACAGATGCTGGCGAGGATGTGGAGAAAGGGGAACCCTCCTACACTGTTGGTGGGAATGCAAGCTGGTGCAACCGCTCTGGAAAACAGCGTGGAGGTTCCTCAAAAAGTTGAAAATAGAACTACCCTATGACCCAGCAATTGCACTACTATTTACCCTAAGGATACAAACGTGGTGATCAGAAGGGGCACGTGCACCCGAATGTTTATAGCAGCAATGTCTACAATAGCCAAACTATGGAAAGAGCCTAGATGTCCATCAACAGATGAATGGATAAAGAAGATGTGGTATATATACACGATGGAATACTATGCAGCCATCAAAAGAAATGAAATCTTGCCATTCGCAATGACATGGATGGAAATAGAGGGTATCATGCTTAGTGAAATAAGTCAATCGGAGAAAGACAACTATCATATGATATCCCTGATATGAGGAAGTGGAGATGCAACATGGGGGACTAGGGGGGTAGAAAAAGAAGAAAAGAAACAAGATGGGATTGGGAGGGAGACAAACCATAAGTGACTCTTAATCTCACAAAACAAACTGAGGGTTTCTGGGGTGAGGGGGTTGGGAAAGAGGGGTGGGGTAATGGACATTGGGGAGGGTATGTGCTATGGTTAGTGCTGTGAAGTGTGTAAACCTGGCGATTCACAGACATGTACCCCTGGGGATAAAAATATGTTTATAAAAAATAAAAATTAAAAAAAAAGAACTGCAAAGATCTACACTACATGTAAAATTTCAGGTAAGTCAGTATCATGTCTGAAGAATTAAATCCCGAAGATGATATTTAGTGTGTGATCCTGAGCAATGCAATTAAACCTTTAGGTCTCAGTTTCCAATCTGTAAAATGAAAATGATATCTCTTTCACAGTGTTGATGAGAACACAACATTGAGATGATTTTAATAGATAACAACACTGAGGAAATGGTAAATTTCTATGGCAGAAATTCCAGTGTGAAAGAAAAAGGCCCCCAAAAAATTCCTAAAAAAGGAAGAAAGTTAGTGAGGTGAGAATGGAGGCATAAGAAATAAACTCCAGGTTTTGCTTTCTGTCTTCTTGGGGAAGAATATGCCAAGGCTATCATTTGTTTGAACATCCCAAGTTTGACCCATTCTGATTTGATCCTGACATTTGTACTGATAAGAACAATACCATAATCTAGAAGTTAAAGAAAATTTCTCCTCAAGATTCACAAATATTCAGGGCACTTGGGTGGCTCAGTCCATTAAGTGTCTGACTCTTGATTTCAGCTCAGGTCATGATCTCAGGGTCATGATATCAAGTTCTGTGTTGGCTCTGCACTGGGCCTGGAGCCTGCTTAAGTCTTTCTTCCTCCCTGTCCCTCTGAGACCTTCCCTCCCTCTGCTCATGCTCTCTCTAAAAATAAATAAATAAATATTTCCAATGGCACAGTAATTTAAGCAAAGGTGAGTATTTACATGATGGGAAAACCTAGAAACAAAATAACAGAAACAGAATTTCAGAGGGGAGGTGCAAGATGGCGGAGAAGTAGGAGACCCTGTTTCAGCTGGTCCCCTGAATTGAGCTAAATATCTACCAGAACACTCTGAACACCCATGAAATCAGCCTGAGATGTAAGATTATACACTTCTGAATCTCTAGGGGGGCAGAAGATCATCAGTGAAGAGGGGCACCTTGACTGGACTGTAGTTTTTATATATACATCCTCATAACCACCTCTCACCAAAATGACTAGGAGGCTGAACACCCAACAGAGGAAAAATTCAGAGACTGCAACCTCTGCCACAGAACTGTTGGATATGGATATAAACAATATGTTGGAAATGGAATTCAGGGTAAAAATTGTCCAGCAATGGCTAGGTTGGAGAAGACCATTTGTGGCAATAAAAATCTCTAAAGGTGGAAGGGAGAGCTGATCTGGAAGAAGTTAAAAATACTATCAAGGAGATCCAAACTAATCTAAATATTCTAACAGCTAGGGTAACCGAGGCAAAGGATCGAAGTAGTGATCTAGAAGAAAAACTGATAGAAAAGCAGGATCAGGAAGAAGCCTGGAACAAACAACTTAGAAGCCAATGAAAACAGAATTAGGGAAATAAATGATGCCATGAAATATTCCAATGTCAGAATTATTGGTATCCCTGAGAGGGTAGAGAAAGAGAGACGACTAGAAGATATAATTGAACAAATACTGGGGAAAATTTCCCTCATCTGGGGAATGGGACAAGTGTTCGTGTCGTAGAGGCAGAGATCAATGAGTCTAGAAAGACCTAAGATCAATGGGTCTAGAAAGACCTCCAGACAACTAATTGTGAGGTTTACGAATTGGAGATTCAGACAGAAGGTCTTAAGGACAGCTGGGGGAAGAGATTTCCTTACGTACAGAGTAAGGAAGATCAGAATAAAATCAGACCTGTCCACAACCTGGAAGCCAGAAAAGGCTGGCAAGACATATTCAGGGCACTAAGTGAGAAGAATATGCAGCCAAGAATACTTTATCCAGCAAGGCTGACATTCAGAATGGAGGGAGAGATAAAGAGCTTCCAAGAACCACAAGGTCTAAAAGATTATGTGACCATAAAGCTGGCATTATGAGAAATATTAAAGGGATTCTATAAAAGAAGAAAGAAGCCAAGAGTGACATAGAACAGAAAGTTACAGAGATAATGTATGGAAACAAGGACTTCACAGGCAACATGATGTCAATAAAAACTTACCTGTCAATAACCACTCTCAATGTGAATGGCTTAAATGCTCCATAAAAAGGCACAAGGTTGAAAATGGGATAAAAAGACAGGACCTGTCCATGTGCTGTCTACAAGAGACAGGTTTTGAACCTAAAGATACATCCAGATTGAAAATGAAGGGATGGAGGGGCGCCTGTGTGCCTCTGCCTACTTGTGGCCTCTCTCTCTCTCTCTCTCTCTGTCAATAAATAAATAAAACTTAAAAAAGAAGAAAGTGAAGGGATGGATAACCATCTTTCATGCCAATGGGCCTCAAAAGAAAGCTGGGGTAGCGATTCTCATATCAGATAAATTAGATTTTAAGCTAAAGACTGTCATCAGAGATACAGAAGGACACCATATCATTCTTTTTTTTAAGATTTTATTTATTTATTTGACAGACAGAGATCACAGGCAGACAGAGAGGCAGGCAGAGAGAGAGGAGGAAGCAGGCTCCCTGCCGAGCAGAGAGCCTGATGTGGGGCTCGATCCCAGGACCCTGGGATCATGACCTGAGCCGAAGGCAGAGGCTTTAACCCACTGAGCCACCCAGGCGCCCCCCCCTTTTTAAAAAAGATTTTATTTATTTATTTGACAGACAGAGATCACAAGCAGACAGAGAGGCAGGCAGAGAGAGCCATATCATTCTTAACGGGTCTCTCCATCAAGTCGATCTAACAATTATAAATATTTATGCCCCTAACACGGGAGAAGCCAACTACATAAGCAACTGTTAAACAAAATTAAGAGTCATATTGATATGAATACATTAATTGTAGGGGATTTTTTTTAATTGCAGGGGATCTTAACACAGCACTCTCAACAAGAAATAGATCATCTAAGCAAAAAAATCAACAAAGAAACAAAACCTTTGAATGGCACATTGGACCAGAGGACCTCATAGATATATAGAGAACATTCTACCCTAAAATAAGGGAATACTCATTCTTCTTGAGCGCACGTGGAACTTTCTCCAGGATAGACTACATACTGGGTCACAAATCAGGGCTGAACCGATACCAAAAGATTGAGATAATTCCCTGCATTTTCTTAGACCACAATGCTTTGAAAGTGGAACTCATCCACAAGAAAAAGTTCGGAAGGAATTCAAATACTTGGATGCTAAAGACCACCCTGTTCAAGAATGTCCGGATCAAATAGAAAATCAAAGAACTTAAACAACTCATGGAACCCAATGAGAACAAAGAAACAAAGAGGTCCAAAACCTATGAGATATGGCAAAGGTAGTCCTAAGAGGGAAATACATAGCCATCCAAGCCTCACTCAAAAAAATTGAAAAATCTCGAACACACCAACTCTCTTTATACCTTAAAGAACTGGAAAATCAACAAATTAAGCCAATCCCATGCACAAGAAGGGAAATAATTAAGATTAGAGCATAGATCAATGAGTTAGAAACTAGAGAAACAGTAGAACACATCAATGAAACTAGAAGCTGGTCTTTTGAAAGAAATTAATAAGATCGATATGCCAATGGCCAAACTAATGCAAACAAAAAGAGAGAGGACCCAAATTAATAAAATTATGAATGAAAGGGGAGAGATGATGACTAACTCCAAGGAAATAGAAACAATCATCAGAAATTACCAACAGTTATATGCCAGTAAATTAAGTAACCTAGAGGAAATGGATTCAACCTAGAAACCTATAAACATAAAAAACTGAAACAGGAATAAATTGACAACATGAATAGACCAATATCTAGTAATGAGATTGAAGCAGTGATCAAAAACCTCTAAAAAAAAAAAAAAGAGTCCAAAACCTGACAGATTCCCTGGGGAATTCAAAGAAGAAATAATACCTATACTCCTGAAGCTGTTTAAAAAAATAGAATCAGAGGGGAAATTTCCAGATTCTTTCTATGAAGCCAGCATTACCTTGATACCCAAACCAGGCAAAGACCACACCAAAAAGGAGAATTTCAGACCAATATCCCTGACGAATATGGATGCCAAGATTCTCAACAAGATCCTAGCTAACAGGATCCAATAATAAAATAAAAAGATTATCCACCATGACCAGGTGGGATTTATCCCTGGGATGCAAAGGTCGTTCAACATTTGCAAATCAGTCAATGTTATAGAACAAATCAATAAGAGAAAAGAAAAGAACCACATGGTCCTCTCAATTGATGCAGAAAAAGCATTTGACAAAATACAGCATCTGTTCCTGATTAAAACTCTTCAAATTACAGGGATAAAGGGAACATTACTCAACTTCATAAAATCTATCTATGAAAAACCCACAGTGAATATCATTCTCAATGGGGAAAAGCAGATAGCCTTTCCCCTGGAAAGGGAGAAAACTACAATGAACCCTGTGGTGTTAGATTATAACTAGAAGTATTGGTGTGAACTCACAACTCCCAACCCATGTAGAGACGAGAAAAATAAATTAATATTTAAATGTGTGAATGTGTGTGTGTGTGTGCATATATATATACAGGTATTCCTTAACTCTATTGAGACAGCCAACCAGCAGCAACATCCTAATAATAATGAACACATCTACCAAAATGACGTTGGCTTCTAAATACCATTTTCCACTAATGAAATAAAAAACAGAGGGATTATGCGGGGAAAAAAATACAATCAGCTTGAAACATCCATTTTTGTGTCAGAAAGTAAAAAAAATGGTGGAGATAAATCAAAAGAACACAGCAGTCAGACTGAGGTAATCAGCTAAAAATGACAGTTTGGACACCAAAATAAATAGACAGTAGCAGACTGAACTGAATCAACTAAGAAACCAATAGTCTAAATTGATATAAATAGCAAAGAAATTAGTTAATTGATTGATGTGGAATGAGACACTTTGTGTTGGAATGGGGTATTTAGCTTTAATGAGAGTGTTTTAATTTTTACTCAGGAGAATGTGAACATATATTACTAATAGAATTAAAATTAATTACCAAAGTATAGCTCATGACCTGAAGGATCTTATAATCTATTTGGAGAATATACTATACTGTGAGAGTTCTAGGATTTCTCTGCATGACATATTTTTCCAGCTTCCCCACAAAGTAGCTGACTAGCTACAATAAAGAGGGAAGAATGTAAAGTGGCTCTTGTGTTTCTTGCTTGGCTTTTCAGGTGCTACTGATACTGGGACTGTATGGGGAAGAGAAGGTTAGAGATAAGGAAGACAACAGGTTCAGTCTGTAAGATCTTATATTGAGGATGTTCATCAAGCAGTTGGTTTCACTGGCTTGATACTCAGAGGACAGTCTAGTGCTGAATCATCTAACCACATGAGCACACAACTCATTTAAGGAGGCAGGAGAAAGAAAAAAGCATTTGGCCTAGGGCAGAATCCGGGGTTAATCAGACATAGGAAAAGCTTGATGCTATTTGGAACAGGAGGGTTTATAAACAAGTACAATTATGACCAAACATGGCAAGCAAAACAGTAAAATTTCAAGTTAGAAACTAACCAAATGTCAATAAAAAGCAGTTGAATATTCTACCACTTAAAAGAATGTTATCATAAAAATGTTATGAAAGTTTATAATAACTTAAAAATGTTTATAATAGTGTTTTCAGTTAAAATATGTATTATTTAAGCAGTATTAAAAATAGACATAGTAAAATCTCTAAGAAGATGCATCAGAAAGTTAATGGTAATTGTTTTGAAGGTGAGAGTCTATGAGGTTTATTCTAGCTTAACATATCTCTCAAATTCACATTTAATACTTTCTAATAGTGGAAACAGCCACAAATGGGATTCTCTTCTACCTCTTACTATGACAAACATGGTGACACTTCCTAACACAGAACCAGGACACACAGTAGGCATGAATGTATCAATGCCCACAATTCAAGGCAATTACCTGAGTGTTTTTGCCTAATCAAAGACATGTAGTCCTGCCTGCTGGAGAGGTGCACGTCCTGGTATCCTGGTTCATGCAAGGCGTGACAAATGGCTCTGCCTCTAGCCTGTCCATAATGCCTCGATTGACCTATACCTGAGGTTCCCACGAACCATTCCTACTGAACTCACTGCTAGGTCCCAGCAGTTGAAGCTCTTGTTGGCTTGTTTGAAAACTAGCGAACTGTGAACATCCTTCCAGTTCCAGGTTCTGCAGCGAATCAGAAATGATGACTGTTAATTTAGTGTATGAACTCACATCTTGAAGTCTCACTGTCCCGACCATTGCAGGCACTTGCAAGGCATTAGCCTCTCCGGGAGCTGGAAGTCCCACAAGGTCACCACAGGTGCCCCAAACCCTTCAGTAACATCAACCCTTAACACTACTCTAAATTTTTCACTTCATTCCAAGTCTCAGGGCTACCCCATCAGATATTATTATCTCTGCAAATAATAGATGAGATCTGAGACAGGCTTCTTGTAAAAGGGCAGACAGCTGGTACAAGGTGAAGTCTTAACAGTGGTCCATATCACCATTATATTTATTACTAGGATCACCTCAGCAAGTTCCATCCAGTGACCTCCGCAAAGGGGGCTCGCATGGCCCAGGCGCGACCCCACCCCCAAGCCTCAGCATGTTCTCTGAGGCCTTTAGACCATGAGAGGCCTCTAGAGCCAGCGGCCAGATGGAAAAGGCAGACTATAGGAAGAGTCCTTCTGGGCATAAGGGAAGGTCATTCCGATATCCAGAAGTTCTCCATCAAAATCTGATTTTGAGGCAAATCAAAACTCGACTTTCAGAAGTGATGGAGACAGGATCCAGAAGACTGAGGTGAAATGCTTAACAGTCAGACGGTACAGCACCGCCACCACGAAGAAACCAAACAACACAGCCTCCTGAGCTCCGCACCTAGATCTGGCTCACTCTGGACGTCATCCGCCCCCGTGTATGCGTTGCCCTGAACGTTGTCCCGCTCTTGGCATGGTTTGCCCTGGACATAGTCTCCACCCCGAGTGTGGTTCGACCTCCACTGGCCCCATCTCAAGTGCGCCTAGCTGGACGTGGCCAGCCCCTGAGCGTGGCTCACCCTGGGGTAATACCGCCCCTGATGTCGCTTTCCCAAGATGAAGCCTATCCCTGGATGTAGTCCCCTCCTGGATGAGACTTGCCACAAGGTGTGGCTTCCCCTGTACATAGCCACACCTCCAGATGCGACTCTCCCTGTGCCTGGCTCCGCCCCCAGAGCAGGCTGGTCGGAACCTCCCCTTCGAAATCCCTTCTATTACTGGCTCTTCTGTCTAGAAGTTTTTGAACTCTGCTGGCGTGCCAGACTGTATTGAGGTAAATATGTTCTCAGTTTTCGAGAAAAGTAGATGATTAAGCCAAATATTCAAACAGTGAAAAAAAGTGTTGTAAGTTGGGAAGCAAGGACAGATCCCTGAGGAAAACCTTTCAGTATAATAGGAAGGAAAGAATAAAGAAGGGATAGGTGTTCACGTGTTGATTTTGTTACTCTTTTGAAGTTTTTTAATGATGAAAAAGTTCTAGTGACATTTTTATTTCCCTGCCGTGGTCCAGCACATACACTCAACGAATGAGGAGACTGGAGAAATTGTAGAAAAATGAAATCGTTTTGAGCACTTAGGTAAGAGAATTGACTAAAGAATAATCATATGAGGTTGGCCAAGGCAGGGAGCTTTGTTTCCTTCACTGATGTGCCCCTAATGCTTCAAAGAATGCCTAGTACCCACTAAACACTGAAGGAACTAATGGGTTGTTTTCAGGGATTGTTGAAGCTGACTAATACTATAGAACATTTATGGTGGCATCGACATAATTACATGTGTTGATTTTATTCTAGATGAATCACTCCTTTATTAGAATACAGGTCTAAAAAAGACACAACTGACTTTTGCCAGGCATGACAGACGGAAGGCAAATGAAAATCTGTCAAAAGTAGAGCTCTTAGATGGAGAGGAGCAGGGAGCTGGGGGAAATTGGAGGGGGAGACAAACCATAAGACACTGTGGACTCTGAGGAACTAAGTGAGGGTTTTGGAGGGGAAGGTTGTGGGAGGTTGGCTGAGGGTAGTGGTGGTATTGTGGAGGGCACATATTGCATGGATCACTGGATGTGGTGCATAAACACAGAATTTTGTAACACTAAAAAGAAGTTTTAAAAATAAGTATATTTTTTTTAAAGTGGAGCTCTTTAGGTTTGGAATTAAGTGACGAACAATGAAGTTTTCCTTCCAGAGGGAAGAAATGAGACAAACCACTCTCAGATGGACAAGGAGATGTATAAAGTGTCTTATAGTTGCTGACTAAGTTGAAGAATTGGCATATTGAGGGCATAAGCTGAAAGGAAGAAATCGGGTGGAATGTCGGACTGTCTGTTCAGATGGCAGAAGTGTTCCTTGTGATAAGTTCTAGGATATAGCCATAACTAAACGGGAATGGAAGTAAAGGGCTCAAGGATGAGAAGGGGTGAACAGTGAGAGACCAGATTGTTGGATAGTCTATCCACATGGATGTTGTGGACTCTTCTTATCCCTAAGTCTCCTCAGAATCAGTGTTTCCTGCAACTCCAAGCTTTAGTCATGGCATAACTCTGGACAAGAAAGCAGAAATGGGGCAGAGAGAAAGACATCTGGAGTAGACATCTGTTTTATTTTTGATACCTAGCATTCATTCACCTTCTGGAAACTGTCCCTTTATTGACCTCTAGGGAACTAACATCATTCTCAGTCTCAGTCTATGGGCAGGTAGAGTTGTCTTTCCCTAACACTCCTATTTTTAAGAATGAATCTATAACTCTGGCTTGGCCAAAAGATTATTTTATGTGATTGTTCATGGATGGGCAAAACTGACCCAAAGTGGAGCCAATAAAGCACAGTGGTATTTTCTGCAGGGACTACTGAGAGACACAACTGTTTTTAGCTACACTTAACATTTGGAAGATACACTTAAAGCTACAAAATAGTCGGACAGAAAGTCCGTCCAGAATGCCAAGAAATGGATAGAAAGTGAATCTTGAAGGCATCATTTGAGGCCCAGCATGAACCCTTGTACCTTAGGCCAGCCTTATTCCAGACTTTTTCAGGTACCTAAGTCAACAGATTCTCCTTTTTAAGTCAGTGAAGTTGTATTTCCCATCATTTACATCCAAATAATTCCTCACAGTATAAGGGGGCTCTCCATCCCTGGCTCCCACGTTCATGCTAGCCCACTAAATATATATTACCTTCTCTGTCCTTCAGGTTGCCCCTCTATGAGAGGGGATTAAGAAAGATGCATTGATATTGCAGCCCAAGATGGCAGAGGAGTAAGAGAACTTAGTTTTGTCTCGTTGCAGGAATTCAGTTAGATAGCTATCAAATCATTCTGAACACCTGCAAAATCAAGGGGAAATCGAAGAAAAGAATACCCACAACTCTACAAACAGAAAAGTGACCATGTTCTGCCAGGTTGGAGGTGGAAAGGAGGGAATCTGAGGCGATATATGGGAAGATAATCCATGGGGGGTAGGGAACCTCCGTCAGCTATCTAGAGGCAAGTGATAGAGTAGGAGAGCACAAAATCGGAACTTTCAGAAGTCAGCTCCAGTGAGGGACGTCCCTGCTTGAAAGAATCCTAGGTGCTGAAGCAGGCAGAATCCTAGGAGGGGCAATGTGGTCTCAGGATTCCCGGGATCATGGAAAGAACAGGGGTACCTGAGTGTGACAGAGTTCCCAGGCATCAGAGCCTTCAACATAGGTATATGGAAAATATCCCAAAATGGGGGTATGTGCTCTAAGATCCCTAGTACTGCCTTTTCCAATAGTTGAGTGACCCATTCTCTCTGATGTTCAAGCTATGAGAATTAAATTTGAGATGATGGATGTGATATATTAAGTATATTAACAAGAACAGAAATTAAACCTTGCAACCTGTAGGGTTCCCTTCCTCTATAACATTGGCTAGGTCTACAGAAGCTGAAGTTTACTTCTACACACCTATGGTCTGGGAGCTAGGGAAAAAGAGAGAACTGTGGTAGAGCCAGATGAGCCATATTATACCAGCTTCCCTCCCCGCACCCCAGTTTGAATACTGGTAAGTCAGGTGGTTCTCAGGGTTTATTTTACTTAACCATTCAGGATAAACCCAAACTACTTGACCTCCCTATATCACTTTTCCTTCCTTCTTTGGATGCTGCAGTCTCTTTGATGGTTACTTACCAGATGCCACTTCATTTATCTATTAAACAGTTTTGACCTTAATGACTTGGATAGGAATGAGGACAAAAATGCACATGGCACCTTTGGCCACTTTTGCTTCAGCAAACTGAATAGGGTGTCCAAGAAGAAACTCTTGTGTTAGGAAGACTTCTGAGAAGATTCCAATCATCCCCACTTCTGGTGTTCACACCGTTGTTTAATTATGCCTCCCCTTAAGCATAGGCTGCCCTTAGTGATTTGCCTCTGAGTGATAGAATAAAGGAAAGGTTATAGGATGTCATTTCCATTACTAGTTTCCATAAGATTGTAACTTCTATTTGTTTGCAAACTTTCTCCTTGCTTTGATGAAGTAAGCTGCCATGCTGGATAAACCCACTTTATAAGGAACCAGCCAGCCCCATCCAAGAGCCAGCAAGGTACTGAGGATTTCATTCTAACAGACTTTGAGGAACTGCATCCTGCCAGCAACTATGTGAATGAGTACGGGAGTTGGCACTTCCCCAGTCAAGCCTCCAGATGAGAATGTAGCCTCAGCTGACATCTTAAATACAACCTTGAAGCAGAGATTCCAGGTAGGCCTCGCCCGAGTTTCTGACCCACAAAAGCTGAGATAATAAGTATATATATTTTTAACCCACTAAATTTTGGAATATCCATCACACAGCAATAGATAATTAATGCACCCCTGTATTACTATAACCTTGGGGTAAAATGTTGCGTGTCTGCGAAGGCAGGCACCATTTAGGAGGACAACATCCCTGGCAACATCACTGGAGGTACTGTCTTCATGCTCAAAGACTACCCCGTATATTCATATGTTGAAATGGTATCATTGGACCTGAGTAGCCTCCAGGAGGTGAGGCCTAGCTGACATAGTATCCTACCTGACAAACAGTTTGGGAGCAGATGAAAGACAGTTTTAATCAAGTTCTAGACTTTAAGGGTTTTTCTCACTATTTGTAAAGGCCTGAAGGTTTTCAGAGTAAGCACGTTATACTTTTTTATGAAAAAAGCAAATATTTTAAATACAGGATATCAGAGCAGGATCAAATAAAGGACCCCGGGATAAAACTGAGGAGGCCACTGTCCAGCTTTGTACAAGGGACTGGTGTACTTGTAGAAGACAAAAGCTTTAACTACTAAGAGTTGAACGCACTGCTTCCTTTCCCTAAGCACAAGCCCCAGCCCCAGTCCCAGTGCAGCACACAGAGAACACCACTCTCTATTAGAAGAAGCGTTTATTGAGGAGGATTAATATTCTTAGTTGTGCTGAAGGTTGTTCTCATCAGAGGTTTTATTGTCATGAAAATTGTGAAGCTTTGTCAACAAGGACTGAATGATTTCTTTAGAGAAATTTTTCTCCCTGGAAGTGCTGGAGAAGCATTTTCTGCTTGAGTAGAAGAGTCAAATCGCTAAACACAGTACTTTTGTTAGGGTCACCCCTGGTGGCCCAAAGGACCTGGCATACGTGATGCACACAGGTGGGACTTGGATGAGGCACAGACTCTCCAGAAGGCAGAGAAGAAGGGCATTGACTCTGGATTAATAGCTGATTCTTGAAGGCCTCAGCTTTCCAGCACTGTTTGACCCTGTCTCTCTTCTGTCTGATACGTGTAGGATGGTTCTTGTCAACACAGACAGCTTCTTGGCTGCAGGACTTGATACTTGCCCATTTCTCTTGTTGTGGGTCAGAAAGGGCCCGATATTTGGAGGGAGGTCTCTTGTCAGGCCCTACCTGGGCCTGTAGTTCCTCCTGCTGCTGGCTTAACTCTGAGGCCTCAGATACGTACCTATGTTCCAGCTTCTCTTCTAGGACATTCCCAATGGTAATGAGCTTGTGAGCTTCAGGAGGCTGATCACTCCCAAAAGTAGCCACACTTTCAACTGGGTCTTGGTGCTGCAGTAAGGTGGACATCAACTTGGCTTTTTGCTGGGGACTTTCTTGATGCCCTGTGAATTTTTTCTTGGAATTGATCCACTGAGAAAATTGCCTCATCTTTTTTCTGAAGTAACTTTCAAGAGGTAACAGTTCATTCTGTAACAGAATTGGGGAAGCACTCTCTAATTTTCTGTCCTCAGCATGGAGGGTCTTCTCTCTGCTGCAGCTGTCCCTACTCCTGAGTCCTGCATTTTCTTGCTTTGGGATCCTGAGGCCTCACTTTCCTTGCACTTTTGCACTTCTTCCATGTGAGAAATTCGTAGGCTGGCCCTTACAGAAGGCCAGCTTCGAGCCCAAGGATTCCTGCTGCTCCATGCTAATTCTGCTGTCCTTCAGTTGGACATGCAGCATCTCGGATGCTTCCATGTTCCCGCTGATCACACTCTGGGACTGAGTCAGTGAAGCCTTGGAAGTCAAGCTATCTGAAGGAAGGGGCATGTCAGTGGGACATCCTTGAGACTGGTTATGCTCCTCATTCTCCAGTTTAAACTTTAATTCACTTAGGATCTGTCTTTTCAAGTCTGATAGTTTAGAATCTTGGGGAACCAGTATTTTTGGTGAGGGGTGTTCCGTGGTCCAGAGCAGTTTCTACTTTATTCATGTTGACATTTATCATTTTGGAGCTTCCTAGATCATTGGTTGTCAAGGTGTCCCAAGATTGGGATTGAAGGGTACAGAGCTCCTCGGTGTCGAATATATCCCTGGGTAGGTTGGACATAGCAAAATGTTGTAAGTTCTTCTCCACTATCACTTTGCCCTGTTGCATTTCTACTCTGTTACTGGAACTCACATTCTCATGCGTTGGCTCATGTCCAGCCCCAGGTTGCCTTTTGGGCACCTCTGAGCCACATGTGTTGTCTTGTCCAGTCTCACTGGTTCTCACGTGAGCTCTGATGCTCTGTGTAAGGGGCTGAAAAGTCTGTCTTCCCCACTCAGCTATCTGGGTGCATCTGTAGTCTTGTGGTCAGTGTCAGAGTGTGATGCCTTCAGGCCCCCATGTCCTTCATTGCCCACAGATGACATAGTGGGAAGAGGATGATCTGCAGTGGGGACTGACTTTGTTGTTCTCACCCTGTTTCCCAAAAAAGGTTTAGAGCTTCCCTCAAGGGGTTTAAAAAACTCAGCTTTGGAATCCACCACAGAAATATGCATAACTGAGGAGGGAAAGTCAAGTTGGGGGAGAGGCCATGTTTTGGCTTCTCTCAACATAAAGAATTTTATGGATTCAAAAACCCTGAGGGGTAAACCCCACCTCTCACTCATGCGAAATCTAATAATATGGGCCCCTAGCACCTGTCATGTACTGGGATCAAGAAAAGAATGTTCTAGAGTGATGCTCTTGAAGTAAACCCTACCCACCATTGTCTTTTTAGAATCTGTGTTTTCCGTAGCAGTCTGGGAACTCCCAGAGAAAGGCAATGTATTGTCATCAGCTAGCCACAAATAACACACACCTCTAGGAATCCTATCCACAGTGATCTGCCAAAACTTCTTGCTCATATGTAAACTAAGAATACTTTTCATTTGATTCTGGTCTGTGTCCTTCCTTGAGGCATTCAATAATTCATTCCCCGAGTGATTCCTTGAATGACACACAGTTCCTTGTTGTCTCCAATGCAGCCCTCAGACCCTTCACTAGGTGGCATTCTGAGACCCTCTGTGGGCTGTCTTCTGGACTCTTCTCTAGGATATACCCAAGATTTCTCCTCATATCTTTTCTTAGCTGGAACTTTGTTTGAACCCTCTCATGGAAACTTCCGGGGAGACTCAATTCAGTCTTTTCTAGATCCCTGTTACTATGGCCCTGGATCTCAGAGAATTGTAAGTGAACATGTCTGCCTTTTTGCTGAGAGAGTTCTGATAATGTATGCTGAGGCTTCATCATTGCTAAGGAGTCTAGATTTCTACAGTCATCGAGGCACCACCTTGGGATTACCTTCCTTGGGCTATGTGACTCCATTGTCTCCTGGGGTTCACAGATGATATGAAAATGGCCAGGAATGGAGACTGGTACATAGGCATGGGATGACCAGCTAACGAATGGAAGGTTGGGAGCTTGAGGACAAATGGTTTATTTAGGTTTCTGGAACACAGGGACTAAAGCCCACAAACTTTCCTGTTGCTTCTGCCAGACATGCCTTGCCAGGTGTTGATCTTCATTCAAGATAGGAGAGTCTGATTCATTCTTCAATCTATGAAAAGGCACTCCACAGTCCCTAATCTGGGATGGAGAAGGTGGTATGATCGAGAGGCAGGATTGAAAATGGGCGTGGGTGTTCACATTAGTGAAAATTAGGGGCTGGGATGGGGACAGGGTTTGAGGCAAGGATTGGGGATGTACAATGGGGAGAGGAAATGGTTGGGAATGAGGAAGTGGTGGAGGTGCTTGCATTTTGGTGGCAGAAGTATTATGAATTCCATTGAATAAGACGAAGTGAGGTTCTAGTGGGGAAGTACTACTAGAAAACAGGAGAGTGGCTGCTAAGGACTCACTGTGCAAACAAAGAAGACCCCAAAAGAACTGGCTATATTTCTGATGCAAGTTTTCTGCCAAAGCCTTGACATAGAGGAGCTGTTGATAAATAGAGAGCTGCTCTGGTTTGCCTTCAGTGTTCCAGCCAATTTTGGAGCTGTGGTGACCTGTACATCAAGAGGATGCAACAAATTCCTTAAGATGTCCATTGGTATTCTGACAACATTTGTTTGGAAAAAGGCCCATCCTCTTTTACTTTCTTCTCTAAAATCTGGAAAGCCATTCTCTTCTCCATTTGTCTCTCCAAGAGGGCCTGGATGTTAAGGCCAGGGAAAGAAATTCCACTTGGCCTCCTTAGCAGAGTCTCCCCAGAGACAGGTTTCTGGTAGATGGAGGTAGATTTGCTCTTGCTGGAAATCAGTGTGTGGGGATGAACATGTTCTTGGCATGGGCCTTCCAATAGGGGAATTCAGAACTCGATGGGTTTGAACAGTCACTACCTCTAATTGTTGGGATATAAGTAGAAAACCCACCAGGGCTATCTGGAGATGACTTCTCAGGAACAGCTTTCAATGAGATGGAAATTGATTTAGATTGAGTCACAGTTAAAGGGCAGTCTGGCAGTGGTGAAACAGTCAGATTTGGTGGTACATGATGACAAGCAAAGGAATCAGTGGGATTCCTTGTCTGAGACAGATGTGGTAAGAGGTTGTTATCTTGTGAATTGCTGGGGTCAAGAGTGGAAATGGTGTTCAGAGGTAAAGTGGCCTCTGGTTGTCTGAGCATCATATGGTAGGAAAGGAGGAAAGGCAGGGGGTAGGGGTATGGAATGGTTCTCTGGGAATTAAGAATCCTAGGCTTTTGGCTCTAGTGAGAGGGATTACCTAGTGGTTAGGGTAAGAAAAAGTCAGCTAAATGGGTCATTGGGTTAGGTGAGAAGATGGAGGGGATTGGGGGGAAGGCTCAGGCAAAGAGGCTGGTATTAGGTCTCCTGGAGCAACTGCAGAGAAGTCAAGAGATGAAGTGAATGATGAGTCAGTCACAGAAGTTGTAGAAACCAAGGGGATCACAGAGGGAGTAGCATCTTCCAGGGCTTCTGGAACAGCAGCCAATTCACCTCAGTGGTTGTGTTGTTACACACCTCACAGAAGGGGTCTGGACATAATAGTTGATGAAAGTGGATGATATCATGACACCAGCTTAGGGGTTTGTGGGAGACAGGAGGTACAAAGCTGCAGCCAGGACCAGAGGAAACATATGTGACCCTGGCAGGTCTAGCAAATGTAGCCCCCACTCACCAATATCCCCAAGACTTTCAAATTCTAACTCTGATTATTTTCCATCCCATGTCAATTCCAGGCTTCCCTGAGGCCCTAGAAATACATAGACTCTGCTTAGAAGAGGGGTACAGGAAAGAAGGTGATGTTTACTCACCTTTACACAAGAGAAAGCACCTTTCTTGCCTCCTCTACTTCTCCCTGGCAAGTTCTCCACCCTGGGAAACCAGGAGAATGATGAAGATAGAAGCAAGAGATCTTATAAGAGACTGAATAGAGTGTCCTTTAAAGATATCGTTGGTAGATTGGACTTGGAGAGCTCCAAGAATTAGGATACAAGGTCACATGATCAATGATAATAGTAAGATTTGGATTATTTGATCATTGACAATGGGCTTTTGTATATATTATCTATCCCATGTGTTACTGAAAACTGCCCTATGTGAAACATAGGTCAACGATTACCTCAAAGAGGAAGTTGAGTATCCATGATGTCACAGGTCTTTCACAAAGTCTCAGAACTTCAGAAATTCTGACTCTTAACGTCTCACACATATTGGATAGCACCCATTGCCCACATCCATCACTGCTTCATGCTCAGTAATGGTCAGAGCAGGGAATCTGAGAAGGGTTTTGCACTTTGACAGTGTTTCCATGAGCCTCTCCTCTGAGGCCTCTGTTTTCTGAGAGGGAATGTGTCTAGCAGCTGGCATCCTCAGAGATCATGGACTAGGCCCTCATGGCAAGGACAGGAAGGGCCAGCCTTGGAGAGCTCAGGTGGAATAGGAAGAACCTCACCTTTCAGAGTCCAACCTTTCCTCTTCTTGGCTCTGCCCTGATGCTAGAACAAAAAGGAAAGAAGGAGGGGTGGGGACTCATCTCTCACTCTTCTCTCAGAAATAGAGACATTCTTTATCCATGAGTACCAGGACTTTATTTTAATTTATAGAACTTTGTGTTCCTTGCTTTTCTCAATTTTTAAGGTGATAAAATATTTTCCATATTTACTTTGAAAAGCAAAGGAGGATTTTATTTGGGGGGTCCACACTTGATTTTCTCAGTCAGAATTTCTTTGTCCAATGAGGACATAGAAACTGAAGCCTGAGAGGCACATCTGTGCTCCCTTAGGTAGACCCTGTATCCTAGGATATAGCTCAGATCCCAGTCTCTTCTCAAAGGCTCACCACTGTTCTCCTGATCAGCCCAACATGAAGGCAGGCTTGATTGAGTGATGCTTGAAATGGGAATGTGACTAATGATCAAGACCTGGGAAAACTTGTTTTCTTACACAGACCTCATACTCTCCAAATAACCCAATATAGAACTGCAGAATCATTATGTTTGGGCTTTTACCCAAGACCCACCACCATACCCAAATAGACTATGAGTTACAAGTAGAAACCTTAGTGCTTCCTTAATCCTTTGCCCTATCAGATCTCTTCTCCTAGAGGAATTAATGTCTATTCTTTCCTTAGACTTCCCATTTTAGGTGTATCCCTGACCCTGCCAAACTCATTTAGAAATGTGGGAAGAGGAACTGGAAAATAGTTATTCTCTGAAGGGCAACTTTTGGTTCCAGATCTAACATTAAAAAGCCTGGGAGTCATCACTTCAGTCTGTGAAAGAAGCAAAATGCTGAACAGGCTAAAAATCAATGACATTTCTTGGAACCATAGTGGCAAACCACTACCTCAAATCTTCTGAGAGTGTCAGTGCAGAAAATCATACCTAAGATTCGCTTACCTGAAACAGAAGGCACTGGAGTCTCAACACTGCTCTCCTGGTAGGAACACTTAAACAGACACTTTGACAAATTGCTGGAGGATGCATATGGGCTAGCATGAGAGTGAGAAACTCCTGGGGTCACAATCTAATGGGGGTCCCCCATTTATTTATGGGTTATATTACCAGGAACCCAACCTAGTTCTCACAGTAGAGCTACCAAAAAAAAAAAAAAAAGTGCTCAAGTTTCTGGCAGGGGAATGTAGTGTTGGAGAGAAAATAGAAAGGTAACCCATTTTGAAAACATTGTGAAATATTCCCAGAGTGTTTTCCATAATACAAACCTACGCAATGAGAAAAGTCTACCAGAGCGTTATGCCCCATGGGAGAAGGTGAATTACCCAATTACAGTAGCCCCCTCTAGGCTTCTTTTCTCATCGATAGAGTGCAACAAAAAAAACAAAAACCTTTAAACATAGTGAACATCATAATCCAGGGACATAAGCCAATTAAAAGATGAATGATTAATCATATCCCCTCCCCTGACACCTTGCTACAGTACTGATGGCTCTGGTGTAGGAACAGAATCATAGTTAAACAGAGCTGCAAGGTATAGTTTCTATTTAGGGAAATTTAGGGAAACCTAAAGACATTAGGAGAGACAAAAACAAGGACACTAGAGGAAACTGCAGCCTCTGATATGCATAGCTACCATAAATATTGAACACACCCCAACACCTGACCAGATTAATGTAAGATTTCACATTAAAGATCTGTTTATTTCAGTTCCAATTACCTAATACATAATGTTTGGCTTTCAAAGAAACCTTACAAGGCATGCTAAGTGCAAGAAAAAGCAAACTGGTAAGACAAATCAAGCAACAGGTGCATATTCAGATATGACAAATTTCAGAATTCTCATATGTGGAATCTAAAATAACCACAATTATTATGTTAAGGGCTGTAATGGAAAAGGTAGACAACATACAAAAACAGAAAAGGTAGACAACATACAAAAACATACAAAAATAGCAAAGAGAGCAAAATTCCCTGAAAGAATTAAAAGGAAACGTTAGAAAACAAAAGCAGTATGACAAATGAACAATGCCTTTGATTGACTTATCTGTAGGTTCCATACAGTAAGGAAAGAATATATGAATTTGCATGTATGCCAGTAGAAACGTTCCAAACTGAAATACAAAGAGAAAAAGAATTGTATTAATGCTAATCTAGAATATCCAATCTAGATAAATCTAGAATATCCAAGAACTGTATTTCAAACTGTAAAATAGAAATGTAATTGGAATACCAGAAGAAGACAGAACAGAAACAAATGTTTGAAGTAATGATGGCCAAGGATTTCCAAAGATTAATAACAAGTTCGTGATACACTGTGGAAGTTCAGAGTACACCAAGCAGAGAAATACTAAAAAAGTCTGTACCTTCCTTTGTTTCCTTTGCCTTTGGAGACATATCTTGAAAGAAGTTGCTGTGGCTGATATCAAAGAGGTTACTGCCTATGTCCTCCTCTAGGATTCTGATGGATTCCTGTCTCACATTGAGGTCCTTTATCCATTTCGAGTTTATCATTGTGTACGGTGTAAGAGAATGGTCGAGTTTCATTCCTCTACATATAGCTGTCCAATTTTCCCAGCACCATTTATTGAAGAGACTGTCTTTTTGCCACTGTATATTTTTTCCTGCTTTGTCGAAGATTATTTGACCATAGAATTGAGGGTCCATATCGGGGCTCTCTATTCTGTTCCATTGGTCTATGTGTCTGTTTTGATGTTAGTACCATGCTGTCTTGGTGATCACAGCTTTGTAGTAAAGCTTGAAGTCAGGTAATGAGATGCCACTAGTTATATTTTTGTTTTTTAACATTTCCTTAGCAATTCGGGGTCTCTTCTGATTCCATACAAACTTTTGGGACTTCATCAAGATCAAAAGCTTCTGCACAGCAATGAAACAGTCAACAAAACAAAGAGACAACCCACGGAATGGGCGAAGATATTTGCAAATGACAGTACAGACAAAAGGTTGATATCCAGGATCTATAAGAACTACTCAAACTCAACACACGCAAAACAGATAATCACATTAAAAAATGGGCAGAAGATATGAACAGACACTTCTCCAATGAAGACATACAAATGGCTATCAGACACATGAAAAAATGTTCATCATCACTAGCCATCAGGGTGATTCAAATTAAAACCACATTGAGATACCACCTCACACCAGTTAGAATGGCCAAAATCAGCAAGACAGGAAACAACGTGTGTTGGAGAGGATGTGGAGAAAGGGGAACCCTCTTACACTGTT